>CANYBF010843696.1:0-20916 GCA_948192965.1 Dalechampia spathulata
CCATCATCTATTTGAATTGTGACATGACAAGAGATATTAGAAGTTACAAGTTTTATAAATGAACATGAAATAACACCAGTGTTCCCTAAGTTCGATACCCTTCTCACTCTATACTAAGTCCATAGAGACTAAGGGATTTAATTCTGTCTGCAATCGTATTTTTATTATTAACCCCTAAAATCCCTGCTTCAGATATCAACCAATGTGTTATATGTCAATGATGGGTCCTATAAGAGGAAAAATCACTAACGATGCATCTTGGTGGCTAGGATGATTGGTTTATCATCCTCTATTGTTATCTACTCCTTACCGACCTATTTCTTGCTCACTGATCCTCCTCCATTGATGGATTTCCTTATGTTAACCATTGCATTAAATCCCTAATTTTATGAAATTAGGGGAAAGTAATTTTGGAGAGGAAAAAACACGAAGGGGATTATCAATTAAATATACATTAAATGCTTTAAGTGATAAGTGAGAAGAAAAATAAAATTTTACGTTAAAGTAAAATTATGCTTCCTCTATAATAAAAAATGCTGCATTTACTCCTAGACCTTTTATTTTCAATTTCTACAACTAAAACCAAAGAAAAATTAAATCAGATTTAAGAATTAGAAAGATTGAAAGGTATAAGATAGTAAAAATTGAACTTAACTAACTTAAAATGAACTATCATCTTATTGAACACTTTGTGAGCATAAGAATTAACAAAACATAAAATAAACACATAAATTTAAAAATGAAGTTCTGGTTTTGTAAGTGCCAGCTCAACTTTTTGATTCATTCTACTCATTAAGGGAATCACTCAATATGATTTCACAAGCTGTTTGAGTGGAAAATCCTTCGTAAAATGGCTTGAGTTGATGTCCATTTACTTTGAATATTTTTCCCAAATCTAAACTTTTAATTTAAACTACTCCTTATAGGAAAATTTTCATAATTTCAAATGGACCTAGCCATTCCGACCATAGCTTTCTAGGAAATAGTGTCATCCTAGAATTGTACAGTAAAACCTTTTGTCTAATTATTAGCTTTTTTACTTCAGAAACTTATCATGAAATTTATATGCCTTGTCCTTGTATATTTTTCAATTATTATAGGCACCATATCGTATTTTTTCTAGCTTCTAAATTTGTAACTTATGGTTACCAGCCTTACTAATTGACATGTTGCATTGTTTGACCACCCAGAAGGCTTTGTGCTTAGTCTCTACTAGTAAATGGCATGGTTTGCCATAAACCATTCTGAAGGGTGACATGCTGTGAGGATTCTTGTATGCTATCCTGTACACCTATAGAGCATCATCAAGTTTAAGGCTTCAATCTCGTTTGCTTGGACTGACTATTTTTTCAAAATCAACTTGATTTCCTTATTGGTAACCTCCATTTACCTGTTCCTTTGAGGATGATAACTAGTGGTCATGTAATTAAAAACTCTGTATTTTTGAAATAAGGCAGCAATCTCTTGATTGTAGAAATGCTTCCTCTATCATTGATAATTGCCTTTGGGAATCCAAACCTATTGAATATGTTAGTTTTGATAAAGCTAACAATAGTTTTAACATCATTGGATTGTGCGGCCATAGGTTCCACCCATTTTGATACAGAATCGACTAGTACCAATACATAAATATTACCAAACGAAGGCAAAAATGATCCCATAAAGTCCATGCCCTATATATCAAGAACTTCATCTCATTTCTTCTCCCCAATCCTCTTATTTTTTTGACAATTCTTAGAATGTTTAAAAAATAGATACATATCATGGTGAATTGTTGGTTAATATAAACCACTTTCTAATACCTTTATTGATGTCTTCCAAAGACCAAAATGTCCACTGCAAGCATATGTATGGCAAAACTGAAGAATAGAATTGACTTTAGTCTCAGGAATACATCTTCAAATAACCTGATCAACATAATGCGTCCAAAGGTATAGTTCATCCTATATGTAATACTTAGCATTGTTCTTGATTTGATCCTTTTCATTTCTTGACAGCTCCTCCAAAAAAGTCTTAGAAACAATGAGATTAACAATGTTAGCATACCAAAGAAAATTTTCAAGAGTATATAACACAAACTCATTAGAAAATTCATCATAATCCTTAGGTGGTTCCATAATCTGTAGCCTACTCAAATGATCAGCTATCTGATTTTTTAAACCTTTCTTATCTCGTAGCTCTAAGTCAAATTCATGGAATAACAAAATCCAGCAAATTAATCGCAGCTTTCCTTCCTTCTTCTTCAACAACTACCTAAGAGCTGCATGATATGAAAATATTATCACTTTAGCACCAAGCAAATAAGAATGGAATTTATCCAATGTAAAAACTACAATATATAATTCTTTTTTAGTTATTGAACAATTGCATTGAGCATCATCTAACATCCTTGACGTATAGCTTATCACATGCGAATCTCTTCTAATTCTTGGGCCAAGTACAACTCCTACCATATAATTACTTGTGCCGCATATGATTTTAAATGATAATTTCTAGTTTGACGGTTGCATTAGAAGGGCCAAAATTAATATTTATTTTAATTGATCAAATGCCTTCTTGCACGAATCATCAAAATCAATTCAACCTCCTTTTGTAAGAGCCTGTGAAGCAGCTAAGTGATCTTCGAAAAAAGCTTTCACAAACTTCCTGTAAAAACCTGCATGACCAAGGAAAGTTTGAACTCCCCACACACTTCTGAGGTAAGGTAATGATTTAATAATATATATTTTCACTTTTTCTACCTGATACCTTTCCTTAAAATAACATGGCCTAAAATGAGTCCTTGATCCACCATAACATGTTATTTCTCATAATTAAAGACCATGTTCTTTTCAATACAATGCTGTAATATCTTGGCCAAATTATCGACGCACTCATAAAATGAATTGCCATAAATGGTAAAATCATTTATAAAGACCTCAATGATGTTCTCAACAAAATTAGAAAAAAAATACTTACCATGCAATGTTGAAACATGGTTGATATGTTATAGAGTCTAAATGGTATACGGTCAAAAGTGAAAATTTCAAATGGACATGTAAACATCATTTTTTCCTGGTCCTCAGGTGCAACCAAGATTTGATAAAATCCCATGTATCCATCCAAGCAACAATAATATGTATGACCTGCTAAGCATTCAAGTATTTAGCCAATAAATGAAAGTGAGAAATGATCTTTCTGCATAGCAGAATTTAATTTTTGGTCATTGATGTAAACCCTCCGCCTATTTTGAACACGAGTGGGTATCATCTCACCATCCACATTTTAGACCATGGTAATTCTTGTTTTCTTTGGTATAACATGTACCAGGCTCACCCATTGACTATTGAAAATTAGGTATATCAAACCTGCATCTTGCAAATATAGGATTTCTTTCTTCATGATATCTATCATAATTGGATTTAGTTTGCATTGAGCTTCACTCATCGATTTTTGATCATGTTTGAGCAATATATAGTGTATACATATCAAGGGGCTAATTTCTTTAATATTAACTATCATCCATCTGATAGCTTCCTTGAATATTTTAGCACTCTTACCAGCATATTCTCTTTAGCTTTATTCAGCTTATTTGAAATAATCACCAATAATGGTTTGGCTTTACTTAGAATACACATTTCAAGTGTTTGGGTAGTGATTTCAATTCCAAGTTGGGTGCCTACAAAATTGAATGAGAAAGTTTAGTGTGAAGGTTGTGCATTTTTGAACTTGGTTTAATTTTTGGCTCCTTGTCCAAATCATTGATAGCCTGTAATAATCTATTATTCAAAACAAATGAATCTTTATGACATTTAGCATTATTCATTGCCAAATATAGCTCATCCTCCTTATTAATCTTGAAAATTTATTGGACAAATGGCTCAATCATAGTTGATGCACAAACATTAAAAATGTTAGGGGGTATTCATCGTGTCATACATGTTGAACTTAATAATCTCCCCATCAAACTCCATCATCATTGTTCCCTTATGAATGTCGATTTTAGTTTGGGCAGTTGTTAAGAATGGCCTTCCTAACAAAAGATTGGACAATCTCAAAGATGCCTTGCTGTCCATCTACATAATGTAGAAGTCTGCAGGAAAAATAAGCTTGTTAACCTGTGCTAAAATATCTTCTAGAACTCCGATAGGATAAATCATCGACCTGTCTGCCAATTGTATCATTAACTTAAATCTCTTTTAAAGGTCCTACATTCAAAGTGTCATAAACAAATAAAGGTATAATATTTATTAACGCACCCAAATCACATATAGCATTTTTCTTGCCAATATCTTTGATTTTAATAGGGATCATAAATACACCCTTTTCTTTACATTTAGGTGGCATTTTTCTTTGAATGATGATCAATACACTTTCATTGACACTTACTTTATGAAACCTAGTTAACTTCCTTCTATTTGCATACAAATCCTTAAGGAATTTTGCGTACTTGGGTATTTTCTTGATTGCATTAAGTAAAGGGATATTAACTTAGACTTTTCAAAAAGTTTCTAAGATATCCTTCTGATGCCTTTATCTTTTTATTTTTTTGATCTCTTCGGGAAAGGTAATCAAATTGTTATTGGCTTCTCTTGAATTTTTCCAGTCCAGAATTTTTGGTGTCTAGCTCTTTTTCTTCATCAGGTTTCAGTTTTTTAGTAGCATTTTCTAGCAATGTTTTACCACTTTTATGGGTCATTGCACTCACATTCTCTTTCGAATTCACTTTTTCTTGTGATGGAGCCTTGCCTTTGGATTCTTAAATTTGATTTCAATAGCTTGTTGGAATTGTTGAGTGTTAGTCATTAAAGTCTTAACCATATCCTCTAAATACATACATAATGATTTCTGTTGATTATTACATTGCTAGAAATTATGTTGTTGGTTCCTGTAACATTTTAAACAATGGATTATACTTCCATTGAGGTCAACCTGGGAATCCTCTAATTATATTAGCTTGTTCCTTATCTTCTTCCTGAATTGATGGACTTTTGTTAATAGGATGGTCATTCTATGTGCATATCCCACACGCCTTTGTTGGCTTAAAGTTTATGGCTAAATCCTGCATTATAGCAGTAAGCTATGAGATTTGTAACTCAAGGTTTGAAGTACTTACCTTATGAACTTTCTTTGAGGGGTCTCACTTAGAGTAAATGATTAAGTATTAGTTGCCATGATTGTTATCAAATTGTGTGCATCTTATGGCATTACAACTGCACCACCCTTTATTGCATCCATCCTTTTTTGCTTAATTGGTAGCAATCCCTCATAAAAATATTAGATTAAGTTTTTCTCTATAGTCTTGTGTTGGGGACACAAAGCACATAACCTTTTAAAGCACTTAATACTTATGAAGGCTCTCAACATCCCTCTATTTTATTACATAAATTTCTCTTCAGATTTGAGCAGCTTGCTTTGCAAGAAAAACTTTATCCAGAAATTACCATGCCATCTCATTCCAAGTGGTGATGGTTCTAGACAACAAGTAATATAGCTAATCTTTTACCATATCTATAAGAGAAAAGGGGAAATACCTTAGTTTAGTTTGTTCCAAGTTTAAATCTTGCAATTTTATACAATTACACACTACATAAAATTCTTTTAAATGCTTGTAAGGATCTTCATTTTCCAAGCCTCTAAAAGTGGGTAATAATTGCATAAGTCCTTATTTTAGCTCTAAGGGAACTATAAAGTCTTCATATATGATACATAATGGGGTTTGGTCATTCGCTCGACAACCTTTAATCATAGAGTCTGCTGATTAATAGCTATGATAACTACATTACTACTTTTATTATTCGTATTATTCTCGCTAACTATTTCTTTGCATGTGCTTAAACTATTTAATATAGAAGTCAATTTTCTAATTTTTACATATTTTTTATAGTCTTTTTGATTTCAGTATCAAAGCTCAAGTTACCTATGGAGGATTGAGTCATAAAATAAAGAATCACAGAATGTTAGCCAACCATCCTAGGCAACGATGCCAAAATTGGATTGGGCGCTAAATCCATCAAATTAATTTCTACTTCCAGTTGTAGAAATATAAACAATTTTTACAATAGTGGAAGAAAGGTTGATCCTATAGGAACGGGATGATCTTTTAAATCTTTGCAACAAAAATAAAAAGGATTTCAATATTAGAGAAAAATAAAAGAAATATCAAAATTAAATTTTGGAGAATATCAATGTTGAAACCTTCCTAACTGAAAGCTACAAAATATTCATTATCAAATCATGATCATCGGTTCAAATATAGTCCAATAGTAAATTCACTAAGTTGATTATAGAATGTTGAAGAAAAGCTTTAGGAAATAGATTCACAAATAGTGTAAAGAATTAGATTCACACTTAGTCTTCTAAAAATAGTGTAAAGAATTAGGAGAACCTGACTCAAGTTAACATTTAAGACATGCTTCTCAATGTTAAACTAGATCGCTAAAACTTACAAAGAAATTTAAACACCTTTTAACTTACTTAATACTTTAATTACTACTTTAGTAAGTCGAGTGATAATTCTAGATCAAACAACTTGCATAGTAATATATAGAAATTAGACTTATGCAATAGGCCTTGTTTACACACTTCCAAGAACTACAATCGTTTTATGATTTATTGAATTAAAGTGAATAGCAAAATACCATTGAAATTAAATTTATTTTGATCTCACATGATTCTTAATAAATTATTTATATTGCTTTCGATTAGGAATAAAAATTATCTAGCCAAGCATCATTGGCAACAATATAAAAATGTGAAAAGAGATGAAAAGAAAAATACTTGAATTGATTAAAGAAAAGTAGAACAAAGGTTTTTAAATTCCTAAAATTCGCCACTCTCTATAATAAGAACAAGCCTCCTATTTATAGAAATGGGAAAAACTAATATGATAAATAAATAAAAACTAAGATAACACTCTTATCTTCTATTCATCATTGCTCATATGATCTCTATCTGAAATTTAAAATTCAAACTAAAACAACTTTGGTTGCTAGATGCCAGAGGTTTTGTTCTTCTTGTACTTGCAAGCTATAGTTTTAAGCCCTTTTATTTTGGCTTCTAATAAAAAATGAAGTAAAAATGCCATTTTAGCTATCTTTTTTACTTTTTTACTATTTTTATCTGCAGAATAAAAAAAATAAAGCAATTGTTCTAACCAAATTCCTTATAAAAAATAGACCATTTTTACTATGAAAATTATGCAATTTGGTATTTGATCATATGTGAAATGAAAAAGGGAATAGATTGTGAGAAGTTAAAATTTACGATAACAAAATTCATTGTAAGCTCATATATATGCTTAATACAAATGATTTTAAATGTTAGTTAACCATAATTAATCATAAATTTAATTATGAAAATATTTTTGATAACATTAAGTAAAAACAAAGGACTCTTTTCGTTTATGAGCACTTATTGCATACATGTATTAATTTATTATTTAAAGAATAATAATTAAGAAAATGAAAGAACTTTACTTTTAATTAGCATTAATTTTCAATAAACACTAATTCATTTTATTTTCAATAATAATGAAGTAAAATGAAAATTCTACTTTAATAAACATCAATTCTAAATTAATTAATCATTATGCTTTTTTTTTAAATCATTTTATAGGTTTATAATGTGAACTCTTCTTCAATTTAAAAGATGTCAAATAACTATTATAAAATATTAAATCTAAGTTTTTAAAATTTTTATTTATTATTTATAATATTAGAATGTCATCTAGTAGGTATTGGCATAGTCAACATCTAGCTATAAGGGCTCTAACCTTGGCTTCATGAATAATTTTAAGAGGAGAGGTACAATTTTAGCTATACCAGTATATTAAATTAAGTTAAAATTATACATAATTTAGAAAAATTAATATCTAATTTTAAATAATACTAAATTTTAAAACTTGAACAAGTCTAATAACATATGAGATAACATATTGATGTGAAAACTAAATATCAAATTATGCATAAAACTACAATATATCATAAAATATATTTATGTTAATCATTTAATTATTTTTAAAATTATTTACATGGAAATTTATGTAACATTACATGTAACATTTTTATGAAAGATAATTAATTTTATGTGTGAATAACAAATTTCATGCTAATATACCAAATCATCTTTATATTCTTAACATATATTTAAGATAACAAAGGTTGCATGTAACATCGTACTTTGGTGATAATTCAATTATAATAACTAGAATTAAATTATCAAAATCCTTCTTAATATTAGAAAGTACTTAACATGATTATAGAGTTTTAGAAATTTATATGAGAAGAATGAATATTTGTTTTAGCTATTCATATTTTCTCACTTATATATTTATAAGATGTCATGGGTACATGAATGATTTTTGTGTGAGCTTAGATAATATTTTATATTAGGATCTCTTAGAAAATTTACAAGAATGTACCATAATGTTCACATGTGAACGCTTGTATGAAATATGTAACATTGGATGATCTAAATTCAACCCCTCGATGGATGAATGATAGAAAAAATAATGTAGAGTTTATGAAATTTCTATAATTTATGGATTTATTGAGTATGATTATGATTATGAAAGGTAACTGATATTTTAGGAAATATTCCTAATAGTAACTTGTGTGAAAATTTGATGAAAGACATAATTGATACGAATGAAATATCTTAGAGTACGAACTAAAAGTAATCTATGAAATATGACCCAACAAATTAATATTTGGAAGGTTTTGTCTTTAATAAATAAAATCTATGTATGTTATATAGACTTGAAAAATTATTCATGTAAATTATATGAATGGTTCTTAATTGATAATTATGAATATTATATATTTGAGATAATTATACCACATACATTTTAGCATTTTTAAATTTTAGAATTTTTACTTTTATTTAACTAATGATAGAAAATTATTTTGTTATAGTAAATTAGAATTTTTAAAAAATTACCTGATAAATTTCTACAATTATGAAAACTTATCCATGATAGAAGGAATTTCAATTTAATCCTAATTAAATTTTATGAATTTTTTATACAAGTGAAATATTCTAATTTATATAAATTAAAGGAAGAATTGAGTTGGATTTAAATTAAAATGATTTGAAATGATTTGTAAATAAATAAATAAGTAAAAGGAAATAGGTTGGAAAAAGGGTGTAAGATGGCTATTATGGGAGGATTTTTAGGAATGTGACTTATTATTGTCATTTTTAGGGAAGGAGGCTAATGAAGGTAATTAAAGCCTAATTGAGTATTTAAACTAATTAATTTTAAATATACCAATAGGGTATTGATAACCTTTCACTTAACACTAATTAATCTTTTACTAATTAATCTCTCTTGGGTTTATAAATAAAAAAAAGGGTGGAGTGGAATGAGGAAGAAATTTTGAAATTTAGTTAAACTCTTACAAAATTTACTCTCTAAATCTCCCAAAAAAAAACAAAGTCTTATCTTCTTCTTCCCTCTAACTTTATTCATCATGAACACTTGTAGGAGTAATTTGAACTTAACCAAGGATTTTAAGGAATATTGAGAGTTGATTGAATAGAATAAAAATCAAGAGAAAATCATAAGAAGTTTTCAAGCTTATCATATAGCCTTTAAAGCATAAATTCATCCTTTCGAGCTTACTTAAGAGCTAAAGGGATATTATAAATGCCTAAACCCTCTTGGGGTTCTCTATGAAATTGGGAGTTGATTTTGAGTGCAAGTGATGTACGAATGCAAAGATGATAATGGCTTGATAAAGTAGTGATAAGTAGATGATGTTGCTTATGAAAATTTAGGGAATTAATCTGAATGTTGGTTTTATATGAAGATAAATGCAAAACTAGGTTAATGATGTTATGTATGAGACATAGTAAAGAGATAATAGATTGTGATAATGGAAAGTTAAGGAGAGCTAAAAGACTTGTAAAATAATTCAAAACTCATAAACTAATAATAATGCAAATATAAAGCTTAGAAGGATATACAAATCAATTAATGAACTAGGTGTTTTGAAAACAAAAAGAATGCAAGTAAAGAAATGATTTAACTTAGAGAAGTATAAAGACTAATAGAATAATAAGGTTATAAGATTTAAAATGTCCTTAATGAATGGAAATGAACATGAATGTATTATAATTCTTTTTCTCTTTTCCTTGGTGGGAAAGGCAAGGGGTATATATTTATTTTCCATAAATTCAATCTTAAAACTCAAAAATAAGTGTTTTAAGGGCCAAGGAAATCACTAGGAAATATAAAGGATGGTTGATAGTTCAACTCGAGTTGAGTTACTTATGAAAAGGTGGAAACATTGATGTATGTGACTCTAACTCAAGTTAAGTTACTTTTATGAATTGAAAAATTTTTGCCCCAAGCTTAACTCAAGTTGAGTTGAGCTACTTGCATAATAGTGTAAAAGAATCTCTAAGAACTAACTAGAGTTGAGTTACACTTATCTTAACTTGAGTACTCAAAGTAAATATCATGCATGCATAACATACGTAGCAAAATAACTTCACCTTATCATCATAAAAATTTGCTCAAGCATGCATAACTCAATTCCATAGTTCTGATACCAACCAAAAGATTGTAAATTTTGATACCATTTAAAAACATGTCATAAATGTATGCATAGCAGAAACATGCAATGTCACTAGTATCTTTACTACCATAGTACAAACACAAAGTGGTAAGTTGCATGAGCCATGAAATAAGAGCCTGTTTGGTAGTCCAATACCTCTACTGATGAAATAACTCAGGTCTCTTGCTACCACCCAAAAATCCCATGATCTCTTGTGCTGCTAGTGCATATGTTCATCAATTGACAAATGCTGAGTATAAAACTTAGTGGTGCTAGTAAAACAATTAATATGAAATATTCATATCATAACACAGAGCATATCATTCCATATAATTTTTCATATAACATCTTATTTGCAAGCAAAACTCATTCAAATATCATTATAAATATAACTCAATCATAACATCTTATGCAATGCAATTCACATGATATCCACATCATTTTCATCATTCATACAACACCTTTCAGCATTTAGTTGATGATTCTTGCATAATCATTCCATCAATGTCTATATACATAAATGTGATGGAATATGACTTTTTCTTTTTGGAATGCATTGTGATATACATTCCCTCTATTTTTCCTGTATCATAATCAAAATCATGAATGCCCAACATTCTCATATATATATGTGCACATTGTACTGGCTTTGCCATATATTGCTATCTGTTTGATATTTTTGTGTATCATTATTTTTTTTGGTAACACATTATCACCTCCCTCTATTTCTTATTGAGCTCCCCTTTTTCCTCACTATTAACTCATTTTCCTCCTTTCTTATCTCTCCCATGCATGTGGCTTAGTACTGTACCGCTATTTTTTCAATACACATGTGTGTTCCACTATCTTTTCGGTAACACATCATCATATCCTTACATCACTCATTTTCCTCCTCCTTTATGGCTCCAACATGCAATCATGAAAATGACATACCATGTTAATAATTATTTATCCAATCATATATAATCAAATATTTTGCTATTGCACAGAATCTCATAATCATCATCCTTTCATGTTAAAGGATGTAAATCAAAACATAATCACATATTAATATTAAGCTAAACATTTTAGCTTACCCATCAATTCATTTTAAATGAATCAACCTATTAATTGTATAAACCAACACAATAACATAAACCATCATAACTAGCACAAACCTGCCACCGCTTTTCCTCTATCTATGTTGATTGGAGGAATAGGTTGATAATCTATGTTATCACCTAATCATAATACAACACATCTTTAATACTCCAATCAACCATAAATATAGATTACATGTAACCTATTTCATTTTTCATATCATAAAAATAATTTATCCGATCATAAACATTTTACCTAAAGAAGATCATATAACCATATAAGTAATCCTTTAAGAAAACGAGAAGTTAATTAATTATCCATATTTATCATTAAATTCATCTTCTATCATCATGATAACATATACCATTTTTTTTACCCTTCAGTTATTAGAATGGCTCATCATCAATTAAATTAGAACAGCATCCAAAAATTATGTTATTTAGCCATAATACAGTCTGTCTTTCTTACCATTTTTCAATAAATAAATGATTTTTAAAAATTTATATCTTTTTACCAATAAAAAGTATATTCAAAGACCTTTTAATCCATATATTATGAGCCTAATAATTTGATCATTAAGACATGTAAATAATTCATGTAATTCAACTGTTTTAAATTTTCAGCTTTAAATTACCATGTGAACTTCTTATCTTTTGACCCTATTTTTACTAAATAAATGAATTCTAATTAAAGCCAAACTAATTTCATAGAAAAGTATACTTTTAAAGATATGAAACAATATATTATACACCTCATAATTCAATCGTTAGGGTCTTCAAAGTCAAGTTTGCTGCAAGCCTTAAAAATTGTCCCAAAAATAGCTTAGGCGTGAATCTTAAATTTATATCTTACTAATTTAATTTCCACCAATTATGTCTTTATTGTTTTAAATTTTCACTTTTATATTTTGATAATCATTTTAGCAGTAGTTTTAAACCATTAAACTCAGCCATAATAACCATAATAAGAGATTTAATTAACTTCATTTATATAGCTTGAAATATGCATGTAATCACTTCATGCAACTACATTACCCTTAAGTATCTTACCTAAAACCATAACTAGCCTTCTACCTTCACTAAACACCCATGCATGCATGAAAAAATAAGATATACATGTGAGGTTTAGTCTCACACAACATACATATCCACACCACTCATCATACATAACTACACATGCATTTTACAATGGATACAACATTGGAGTTATCAAACACATTTTGTACAAACCACACATTACAAAAAGCTTCATATGTTACACATACATGAATCATAACTAACAATATCTTTACCCATCTTCAACAAACCTTAAACAATACAAAACACAAGCTCTTCTCCTAGGCAGTAACTATATTTACCCAAAACTCCAAACACAACCATATAATGCACGATCCAAAAGAAAACTCACACACTAAACACCCTTCCACACACTAAGGTAGCTCCCAAGAGGACATGCAACAAAGAACTAAGAACTCTAAAAGTATTTGGCATGACTTGGTGAAGAGCGAAGAGAAAGAGTGGAGAGGAAAGGAAATTGCCGAAGTGAAGAAGTGAAGAAATGAGCTGATTTCTTAAGCTTCAAGCTTATATATGACTAAGCCTTAATTCCATGTGGTAAATCTTACTTAGACATGCAATGCACTCTTCCTTCTATCCCTCCTAAGTTGACACCTCACTGTCCAAAATTTACAACTCAATTATGGTAATCATTACACTTAATCATGAGAATGACTAATCATCCATACCATGCACACACCCATACTAAATCCTTCCTCTTAAGCTTAAAACACAAGGAACAATTTAGAATCATATTTTTTTGTATATGCTATGTATTAATTAATATAATATTATTTATTTATTTATTAAAGCATGTATATTATTCAATAAAAGTTCATAATAACATAATTTATAAATATTCATATATTTACATGCTAACTTAAATTACATTAACTACACGTATCATTTAATTAAATTAAGACTCGTCTAATTAATTCTATAACATGTACTTAATTTAGCATATATATCATGCATAAATTCCTATTTAATTCTTTAGCACCTTCAATAATTAACACATTACACATTCAACTAATCATGCATAATAATCAACGTATAATTTCTAGTGTGTATCATAAGGATGTGACACTATGATACACCATATTATGTCTTTTATGCATAATCAATATGTTTCTTAAGTCTTGTATCATTTGTTTATCTATTAAGTACTTAATATGTATGTTAATTATTATACATACTTTTAGTTACCAGTAGGAATATACTAGACTATTATTGTAAAATGATTATACTTTTATATCATTAAGAATATGATAAATCACTTTTAAAAATATATATTATTAAAATTGATTTAATTGAGTTATAACAGTTAATGATTTAAAATAATAATGTTTATTTTAACTATTAATTTTCATTAAAGGGATTTGAATGGTTTTAACAGATTCTCAATTATTGCTTATTTCAAATCTATGATTTTCATCTTAATAAGAGATTTAAGATTTCAATTTGTTTAAGTAAGTATGATTTTGGAAAGAGGATTATTAGAATAAGGGTGAAAAATGTTTACAAAACTTAATTACTATGATGTTGCTTTATTTTACTTGATTTATAAATGATCGATAAAAGAGATATTGAAAGTGGGAATAAGGTTATGGATTTAAAGAATTAAATTGCCAAGGATATAAGAAAAAAATTTAATGACAATTTGGTAACATAACTTAATTAAGTTACAACGTGGCACCCTCTGTTGTGGTTTAATTATAATGTATTACTTGAGGTATTACATTGCATGAGAAGTCATATATCAAATAGAGCCTTGGATGGGGAAGGTGGACTTCATTCTTATGCCCATGGATGTTTTTGATCTTGTATTAAGCATGGATTTTTTTAAAATAAGGAGTTAGGTTATGCCAATCCTAGTGGTGAAATGTTTACTATTGATAGGGGAAAGGCCTTATGTTATCCTAGTGATATTGAGCCTAATATATGGAAAGAAGATGCTTTTAGCTTTATAATTAAATAAAGGGGTAAAATAAGGGGAGTTGACTTATATGGTAGTCCTAATGTTGAACGAGCCATAACATGAATTGAAATGTTCAAACCTGATTAAGGAGGTGGTATTATACTTAAGGCTTTTCTTCCTTGATGTAGGATCAATCATACTACAAAAGGCCCCTTTTGGTGCTCTAGTTCTCTTTTAAAAAAAGATGGGAGCTTACAATTATATGTGGATTATCAAGCTCTAAACAAAGTTACTATAAAAAGTAAGTACCAATGCCTCTAATCATAGATCTATTTGAATAATTAGGTCATGCTAAATATTTTACAAAATTTTATTTGAGATCATACTATCATTAAGTAAGGGTGGTTAAGGGAGATAAGCCAAAGATGTCATATGTAACTTGGTATAATGCTTTTGAATTTCTTGTTATACTTTTTAGAATGACCAATACTCCTTCAACTTTTTCACCTTAATGAACCAAGTTTTCCATGAATGTTTAGATAAGTTTATGATGGTGTATTTGAATGATATTGTAGTTTATAGTGCAACTTTAAAGGAGCATCGAGAGCACTTATGAATTATGTTTGAGAGATTATCATAGAATCAACCATTTATAAAGAAGGAAAATGTGCATTTAGGCAGACTAAAATCAAGTTCTTGGGCCATGTTATTGACCAAGGTCACATCTGAATGGACCAAGATAAAGTGAAGGCAATTAGAGATTGAAGAATTTCCACTTCTATAACCAAGCTATGATCATTTTTGAGACTAGTTAACTATTATAGGTTGTTAGTTCAAGGATACTTATAATGCATCCTTCCCTTGACTTAGCTACTAAAGAAAAGAAATGGTTGGAAGTGGATTAACAAGTGCCAAAAGGCATTTGAGAATTTAAAGAAAGTGGTTATGAGTGATCCTATTCTTGATGAAGTATGATGCTTATTGATGGGATATATATATCAATACATTATCTCATGAGTATTAATCATGATTTGATACTGGATGTCATTATTGTATAAAAGTATGCCTTGTATATATTTTTATAGCACCACTGAGTTATATACTCAGTGTCTATCATTTAATGAATGCAGGATCTAAGTAACTCAAGGAACATCAGGATTAGTTGATCGGCAGTTAACAAAGGTTGGGATTTTCATAAATTCCTATCTTGAAGATAGTATAGACTTTTGTATTATACTCTAAGATGTAACTCTCATTATGTAGCATATATAGTTACTTATTTAGTAGTAGTACTTAATTACATATTTTTATGATGTGTATGCTTATATTGTCATTATATTTTATAAGTTTGATATGATGATGATACATGAATACAAACCAATAAAACGTTCAGGTTACATCATAATGATAATAAACAAACATTATATTGCAAAAATTTTCTATGCATCCCTTTTAGTGTAATTAATGATTTCCTTACTTAGGAGGTTACTAATTATGCTATAGGAGCATATTATGCCAGGTGTAGGTGTGATTCTAGCGGTGCTCGTAATATACATGAGTGGTATTCATGACTCCTAGATAAGTTACAAGAGTACATGGATCAAAGTAGATTTTGGTGATACATCTCCTAGTACACTAGCATGGAGAAAAGAAGTAGCCATTATACCATTACAATAATGGTGGAGATACGGATGGACGTTATGCACACCTTCCATTTACTAGTGGGTGAGATTGCCATCACTCTAGCAATATTTACTAGAATTACAAGATTAGAGTGTGCTAGGATCTTGATCCAGTTTGATGCTAGGTTGATATCCCTACACTAGTCTTTTGATATTATATATTGTCTACTAGGTATCACTCCCATTATGAGGAGCAGACCTTACATCACCTATAAGTGCCTTTGAGAGAGCACTAGAGATGCCATGATTGGTGAGACCATCATTAGAGAGCAGCATATTCATTATTTCTTGCTATATATGTTGGGTTGCACACTATTCAATGATGCTTAGAACAACATCCATATGTCAATGCTTTAGGCGTTATGCGACCTAACAGTAGTAGAGAGCTTCAACTAGAGTAGTGTCAGTCTTGCTCAACTGATGTATAGCTTAAACCTTTGTGGTAAATATTGCAGAGATATGATCATTGGATGTTAACCAGTGATCGAGGTATTCTATGAAATTCTTTTGACTATATCATCTTATCATGATTAGTTCTAACTTATTCGATCATATTAACCTTGCAGACTATGGCTTATGAGTTTGGACTATTGCTTAAGCTAGTAGTTTTGAGTAGGTTACCTTTTATTTTTCCATGCATGCTAGTATGAAACATCCAATAAAAGAAGACAGATAGATCTAGATGCATTAAAGGAGTACCTTAATAACCTCACCTAGGATAAGGTAAACACAATAAACGACAACTTTATTAGTACAAAACTGAATGTAATTGGTTGAGAATATACCTACATATGTATATGTTGATTCTATTTGATATCTATTGGTTGGATGTAGATTCATCCTAGATACGTCAAGACATCCACATGTAGAGGGGCCAAAAGGACATATGGAGCTTGTTGCACTATCGCATATGATGTTTTAGTCATCTTGTATCAATGTTAACTCAAAGATTTGTAGGATAAAAATATGATCAAAAGGCAGTGAAAATATTTAAAATTTTTTATGAAGCATATTTTTCATGGATCTATGCAATCATCACTTATTAAAAACACAGTAAAGACGATATGACATAAGATAGCTTACATGAATGTCGATCTCCTTTAATCTTGTTCATCAGAAAAGTTGTAGCCAACTTTTCTAATCCCCAACATAGAGGATCTCCAAACTATTCACATAAGTAGACAATCAGATTAGTAATCAAAATTACAAAATGTTTTTAAAGACTAGTAAAAAAATAGAAGAGAAAAGAGATTCTTGAGTCAAATCCAATGAGCTTGCTCTTCAAGGATTGAATTTTGTAACTTATGCTTGATTCATATTTTCTTGTTCCTTTCTCTTAAAGAATATGAGGAAGAGGAAGGAGGCAAAAGATATATTTTTGTAAACCTAAAATCACATTTTAGTTAACTTAATAAGGCTTAGCTGGCACTAAGGCTGATTAGACAGCTTATGTGTCTCACAGATCCCAAAACCTTAATTAGTCATGTAACAATCATATGTTCATTCTCCTTTAATCAAGTCATGCATGTGCAAGTCATGTGAGACATGTACATGTATATCATGTGCATGGCATGTGCACTATGCATGAAAACTTGTATCATTCATATATAGAGTTCCACTCATCAAAATTGCATGATCTTAGTATCAAATCAAAGCTCTTTTCATGATCTATCTAATAAATATGAAAATTTCAAGCTAAATCATAACCTTGAAATAATATCTCATATTGAGTCAACATCCATTCTCTTTATTTCTGATTCCTTAACTTTTATGTATGACCTTTTTAGTTCTTAACGTGTTGGTAACATATTATAATATTATTAAATCTTATTTAATAACATTGTATGTAAGTTATGAGCAATGTCTAGTCACAAATCATAACAACTTAAATGTCAAGAGGTTTTAGTTTGATTATAACTCTTTTATATCAGATACTGTTGCAATGAACTCCTTTCACCATCCATTATCTCACTTAGCTTTGAGTATGGAATAATGTCCGCTAAATACATGATTAAGCATGTTAGATCATGACCTAAACTTGATGTTTCATGTATATAATCTTTATTCCCAAAATACCCCTATGAACTTATTCACTCATAGGCATTCCACTCTGGCTAGAGATTTTAGAATCAAAGATTATTACATGCATCATTGAGATAAAACCCCACCAGTGAATTCGAGGTGGTGAATCCTTTATTGATATACAAATATCTTTAACTACTTTATACTATACCTAACCTCCCAATTATGAACACCTCCTATGGAGGAATAAATTATAGGAGTCAAAGTATAATAATCCATATTTAAGATAACCTTGATATCTCAAGTCTAAGGATACTTGCAATATTAATAAGAGTGAGATATGTATTTCATAGACATAGGTTAATAATCCATATGAAATCTCATTGATAAGGTCTTTAATGAACCAATATTATACTAGTCATTCACATGTATACTTTAGACGATTCATGTCATAGTGAATGAGAATCACCCCTTAACGAAAGTATAACATGTGCTGATCTATCTGCATTAATAATGTCCAATCTTATTAATACTATTATCAGGGCAATTTAGATATTGAACATTTGTATACAATAAAATCTCATATCATAGACTCTTTATGAATTTCCCTTATACTGTTCCAATACATTGGACTTCATTATTTAGTTTAATACTCTACGTAAAACAAGTACATAAAATATTGCACTTAAATAACGAATAATGCCTTTTATTGATTAAATATTCAATTACACATACAACATGATGCTCTAAAGCATACACTAAAAAAATTATGACTACATTAACTAGCATCCCTAGGAGTGATTGCTTATCAAAGTCTCTTATGGATTATCTAACTTTCCTCTAAGTATGACTAATAAGGCTTATGGAGTTATCAAGTAGTAGGAGCTAGAGTACTAGGGCTAGTGGATCTAGAGGTTTACTTACTACCTTTGGTAATGGGAGGGGATCGCATGGATTGGCTACTACTAACGGGAGCTCTTGAGGAAGAGGCACTCCAAAGAGAGCATGGAGCATTACCTCTAATAAGTCTTGAGGAACCTCTTAGGTTTGAGCATTCATAGGGCTTTGTTGAGGGGCAACTTCTATGGCCATACCCTTATATATTATCATATGATAAAGATAGGCATCCTCATAAAGTGATGTTCCATGTACCAAAGAGAGAGGAGGTTGCATTCATGCCTCTAACACCACTCATGTAAGTAGCTCTTCATGCATTAGCATACTTTTGATTTTCTTGATCTAGACTATAATTATTGATGACCTATGAAGGTGCCTTGAGATTCCATGGTAGATGTCTTTTGGCTATTAATTGGGCTACATTAGCATCATAATGTAAAGATGCTAGAGTTACACATAAGTACTTGTAACCCTTGATATGTAAGATGCTTATACATGTATGTTTGTCTTATATGCCTATATGATCATGCAATGTAGGGCCGCTATCATGATGTGAGTTAGTCACATGATGTCGATACCAAGATGACTCAATAACTGACATTATATATCTTACAATTAACAGAGCATCTCATGCACTACAAAATTAAAGTAGAGTCTCCTGACGTTAGCTTGGATGAAGATTAGATGGATGATGATGACTGATGTATGCCAATTTCTATGTTTAATTAGTTATGTTTAATTGTTATTTGATGCTTGTTTTGCTACATTTATGCTTTGAAGTAGTAGAATTTGATGTATTTGTGAAGTGTGTAGTAATAGAGAAGCAATGGAAGAAAAATGGAGCATTTTGGGACTTCACGGAGCAAGTCACGATCGTGACATTCAAAGTCACGATCGTGACAGAAAGAAGCAAAGATCAACACTTCCTAAGTCACAATCGCGACATACCAAGTCACGATCGTGACAGAAACCAAAAGAAGAAAGCTAGGAGAAAGCCACCAAGTCAAGTCACGATCGCGACATTCAAAGTCACGATCGCGACAGAAGCCAAATCAAGAGGGGAGAGCCACAAAGTCAAGTCACGATCGTGACAGAAGATTTGAAGCCCGAATACACTCAACAAAGTCAAGTCACGATCGCGACATTCAAAGTCACGATCGTGACAGAAGATTTGAAGCCCGAGTACACTCAAGAAAGAAAGTCACGATCGTGACATTCAATGTCACGATCGTGACCACTTAATTATGAGCCATTTAAAGCACGAATCTGCAGAAGATTGGGGGGAAAAAGATAGGAGCCATGGGGGGAACAAAAACAAAATACTTTAATGGAGACCTCATGTGAAGGCTATCAACAAGATGGGCAAATATGCAAACAAATGGGAATTAAAGCTGGAGGACCCTCATTCTTAGCATAAAAGGAGGATGGCATCTAGGGTTGGGCATCATTCAATCATTCATTCATCATCTGCAGCTCTCTTGATTAGTGGAAAAACTTGTATAGTGTTCTTCTTTGTATTATTCATTTTCTTTCTCAAGCCATGTGTGGCTAAATACTTTCTATATAGGATTTGAATTCAGAATCTCTTGTTGGGTTAGAATTTGATTGTGCTTGTGATATTACTATGAGTGTTTAATTCTAAAGTTTGATTTTGGAAACAATCTCTGCTTAATGATTGCAACGAGAGTTGGATTATTAACTGCTTGTTCATTGAGAGATGG
>CANYBF010843717.1:0-16010 GCA_948192965.1 Dalechampia spathulata
ATATATAAGATACATTTATATTTCAAATGCTAAATATTTATAAACAGAAATACATCATAATTGATAAATATAGATTTTATTATTTTTGTTAAATTAACTAATATATAATTTTTATTATTAGATAATTAATGTCGATGTTAATATTTCATTATAATTAAATATTTATAAAGTTTTTTTAAAAAATAATTTTCATATATATAATTATTTTAAGAAGAATTATATGTTTATAATATTTTTGAGAAATGGATAATTATGGATAATTATGTTTATAATTATGTTTATAAAGTAAAACTGCATTTAACTGAATATGATATTGTTTTGAATTTTTATGAAAATTTATCAAATTTTAAAATGCATCTTTAAAACTGACATATGAATAATTACCTCTTAATAGTCGCACAAAATCCGAGGCGATGTCAAATAAGGCAAATAATTTAGGGATACACCTCAGCAAAACAAAATGGATCCATTAATATTGCCTATATTAAAGGTACAACAGAACTAATAAGAAAAAACAAAAATAAAGGGAAAAGGAAAACATAAATGATGTATTCAAATAACTATTCAAGGTCCAAACTATATTCTTTTTGTTGAAAATTATTGATCTCATATGAAAATTACAAGTTTATGTTGTCATTTCCAAAGACATCATTAGATTAGCTGTTTACTTTTCATCCTCTTTACCTTGAAAAAGCTTCATTTGGTTTTGATCTTTTGTTTTCTTCTAGGTTCAGCATGGAAATAATCAATAAAAAAAAAATTCAAACTTACGTAGAATCATGAAAAATGCATGATATATGTCCTTGTAGATCACATACGTGCATGAGAAACGTTGAGATGTACTCTGTAAAGCAAAGCTCCACGGTGGGAATTTTCATGGTAATAATAATGGTGATATGGGGAAAATCCCAAGGATTTTTCTACGAAGAAAAGCATTTACACATGGTGAATTGGTTAGAGAATGAAGCCATATTGATGGTTCGATGTTGGTCCAAAGACAATTCATTAGGAACTCGTCAACTAACGGTCAACGGAGATTTTCAATGGGAGTTTTACGATCAGTTCTTGTTCGGACATACGAAATTTGAATGCTATTTGGAGTTCCACAACGGAAGTTATCCAATTAGGGGACGTTTTGTGGTGTATGATAACAGGAAGAAGATAAGAAGAAGGGATTGCTCCAAGCATTGTATGTGGGCTGTTGGTGTGTATGGGTTATATGCTTTTGATGAACGTGATCAAAGATGGGACTATGAGATTCCATGGCCAAGCAAAAATACTTTCAGCTAATGTAAATATCTGTAATCACAATTTTTCACGTGTACTGGCTACTGACATTAATAACCCTCAAAACTTGACTTACTTCAACTCAAAATACATTTTGCCCAAGTCTTTAAGCTCTGCCTCTATCTTAGAATTAAAACACACTTCGGAAATAAACAAGTTGAGAAAAACCCAGAAAAGAATTTACTTAAAAATTCTTTTTATCATTTAGCACTGTCCAGCTTTTGAACATTACCTAAAATAACTTGCTTATGAGCCTTAGAAGACGATGATGATTTCAAATTTTCAGTTTCAAGCTGAGATCATCTTCCTCGGATTATTTCAGTTCCAAAGAGTCTAAAACCCTTTCTGTCTCCATGATTCATAGGCTTCACTTCCTTCAATCCCTCCTTTCCAATGTTGGCATTCAAGTTATGGCAAGCATTGCCTTGTCCAAGGTCAAGTTGCAACTTCGTTTTCCAGTTCATGCTTCGGTTGCAGGAGTCTACCAAGCTACTGCTGTCACCTGCATTATCTACATCAATCATGTAATATGATTCGATAAGTTCTGAATTTTCCCCACGCTCACATAACCAGAATGCAATGGTGTCATTAGCCTTCAACTGCTTTTCCTTTACAAATCGGTTCCAGCCTCTTGTGAAGACATAACTCTGACTGCTCTTCCAATAACAATATCGAAATTTCCATAGCTTCATCGACTTGTCAAAGAAAGATAATTGTCCATCAGTTGCCTTGTTATTACCCACATTTTCATCACTCTGTGAAACATGTGAGAAGAACTTGATGGCGAACTTCTTTGGGATCACAAGTCTATTAAGCTTGCCAACATCGCTTGGTGTAAGCTCCTTTTGAAAAAGTTGCTTGTAAATTAGACTCCTATTGCTTTCTGTCCTCGTAATGTTAAGTCTAAGTTCAGTTTCCACTTTCTTGGAACTGGTTCTTGAGAAGTCAGCAAACTTGGACAGGTAAGTACCATCCTTAATCATGTTGAGAACTTCTTCAGTACTGTACAAATTCTGGAAGTTCGACTCTTCAACGGTGTCATGGTTTGAAGGAAAATTTCTGCGACAATCTCCACTCCGAAGCTTAAGTGCTGCACTGTCATAGGCCATTGCTGCTTCCGTCTCGGACTTGAAGGTTCCAAGCCAAATGCGCTGGTGATTGGCATAAATTTGACAGCCCCAGTTCCCATTCTGATGCGGCACAACACCTCTGAATCTTGAAGTGCAGATACTGCTACCACACCTTCCACGCTTGCATGTAAGTGTTGGACAA
Source organism: Dalechampia spathulata (assembly GCA_948192965.1). NCBI lineage: Eukaryota > Viridiplantae > Streptophyta > Magnoliopsida > Malpighiales > Euphorbiaceae > Dalechampia > Dalechampia spathulata. The sequence continues at coordinate 2,560 of CANYBF010843717.1, forward strand.
GTACTGCTGTTTGAATCTGAAATTTCTTCAGTCACTGCTGTTTCACCATTTGAGATCATGCTCACAATTTCTTCGCCAGTCATGTTCCTGAGGATAGTTTTTCAGTGAAAGATCAGCAAAAAAAAAAAAGCCAATTAATCGACATTAAGAAACCACCAGAGATTTTTTGGATAGCAATAACACAGTTAAAAAAGAAAAAAGATATTTGCACGAGCACTGAAAGCTTACGCAAGTAACATGAGATTGATACTTTAGAGATGGGGAGAGTAAAACTCTTGCTTTCTTATAGCAAGGCAATGCTTTCAAGCAGCATTAGAAAGTTCAAAAATTTCAATTAGATGATATAACCTTTGCAAAGTTAAATAAAAACCAACCTAAGCAGATAATTGTTGATTTATCGTTTTCCAGAAGTGGAGATGTCTAAGAAATAGAAGAAACACAAGCGTTTATATTATCAAAACTAAAGCAACTCTGTGATACACACACGCGCACACACATATATAACATCAATGTATATCACAAGCTAAAGAAAACTTGAAAACAAAGAAAAGAAAATTAGAATCGGATGGGGACGTTTTCGGAAATATCAACTAACCTAAAGTCTTACACATGTATGTGCACATATAGCTTATATTTATAAGAACATAATATCAACATAAATGCAAAATGGTTACACAAAAAGGTATTAACATGGGGACGATGTAAATAATTACTTGTTTTTTGTTTGCATGTAATTTTATTGGAATGATGAAGACAATGAGGACAATTTTTCCCATTGCACATCAGTCCATGAGCTTGGATTTTCCAAGCGAGGAAAGTAGAATGGTGGACCTCAAATCCACCATCACTAAGAAATCTAGCGTGCAGGGAATCTGTTTATTTAAGTAGAAATACAATTTCCGAAACTACCATGATGTGCAACGGTTAAGTATAAAAGCAGGAAGAGTGGAGTTCCTCGGCTAGAAAGAAACTCAGTACAGATATTACTGACAGAAAGTAGATTGTGCCTTAATAATAAACAAGTCCGACATTAGAGAAAAAAGTAGTCAACGTCCCTGAAAAAATGGTTAAAGTTGGGAAAAAGAACATGTTTTTGTTGCAGTTACTTATTCGAGAATGAAAACATAATCTCTAAATGCTTGGTTAATACACTTCATTGTTCAAACCAAGAGAAAACCTGAAAACCATTTCCAATGGTCTGACTGCACAACACTCATAATACTAATAATAACATGAGTAGGAGAAAGTAGAAATTGAAAGCATATCAAAGTATGGAGACTCATATCAAATAATTTGATTTCTAATATATCAAACTTGGTTTTCTTTTTCCAGCGAAAGGGAAGAGTGCTTGCAAATGGAGGATAAAAACCTAAATAAAAGAGCATAAATATGTGTTCTGGGCTAGCAGTATGATAGATGTCAAACTCAAACTAATTCTAGACAGGCAACTACCTCAGAACTTTCAATTTATAAAGAGCATAAATTTCTGATTTAATGCATTCATCTAAAATCCATGACTAAAATTGCTCAAACATGTAACCAAATTTCATTTTTCACTAAAAATGCTCGACATGTAACCAAATCTAATTCTTCATGGTAGACTCCAAACAGTCTGAAGGAAAAAGTTTCTTTCTAAACCACCATGCTCATGGTAACAGCATGAAGGAACAGCCAATGTCCTAATAAGCATCTTTACTGCACTCTGAAATGGTAATAATTATACCCACCGTTGTCATACATCTTATTACCAAGACAAGGTTTCTACAGATACATTATTTGAGAACTGAAACAGAAAAGGATGAAATGCACCATACATACAGTTGTGTTATATGTTCTGCACGTCTTAAGATGTCAGGATCAATTGGTAGATAGGGCCATTGTAGGGAGAAATAAGAGAAACGTGTTCAATTCAATGTCACAGAGAACAACAATCTCATCATCTACAACAAACACTCAACACTACCATTAAATCTCTAATATTAAACAAATATTTTATAGGCTTTGTTTCTTTTAAATTGAAAAAAGAAACTATTGAATAACATTCTAAAATTGATCTTCAAACTATCAAATTCCATATTCATGCATGAACATTCATGTTGACTCACCGAAATCATTTTCCAAAATCACAATATGACCAAATAGACAGTCCAGTTACACACCAAAGATCCTGAAAATCACAAATGCAAAAATGTTTTAACTAGTTCTATTTCTCAATTTATTTACTGCCTGTAGTAAGGGATGATTTTTTTGAACCACAAAGTAATTTTTGGTCTCCATAATATAGAACAAAAAACAAGCACTACAACAGCTTGGAGTTCATGCTTCTCTTAAGTTTTTAGGGTGGCCGGCTTACCAGGTTAAAAACTTGGTCATTGTGCATTTACGCACAAACATATCATAAAACACAAAGAATCCCGGTGAATAGAAATTACAACAATAAACCAACCATCATGGTTTATTCAAACGAATGTGTCTCTCTTGCACAAGAACTGGAATAAAAAGGAAAAGAGTAGAGGATTTTTCAGAGAAAGAATTCTACGTGAACAATTAGCATAAAACATAGTTAATCAATCATCTCATTCCTATGATTGATCAGTGTCCTTGAATAGTTGTAGGCTCTCTTAAATTTAGATTCACAATTCATATGCACTAGAGATATCAAAACAAAGGAACTATGAACCACTAATAGAAATGCAAAACAGGAGGAAACACATTGTCAATCAATATATAAAGAAGATTAATATTTCTACCAAGGGATAGTTTTATAACCTTCTGCATATGGCATAAGACATTTAGCACTGAGGGGTAAGCTCTTTCCAATTATTTCTTTAAAACTTTGAAGTATAAAACTGATATTAGATTGAAAAAGGTAAAGTAACACTTTAAAAAAAAGAGTTTGAAATAAATGGAAAATGTCTGTCAATCACATCAAAAAATAATCTGAAAGAGCTTTTTATTTTTCAGTAGACTCCTAACAATAATCCCAAAAAGAAATGTGACTTGTATCGAGGTGTTTGGCAAGTGATGCACCACCATACTTCTTCCCATGTCAAATTGAAACTTGTCAATGGTACTAAATTTGCAACCTGAATAAACATTACTTCCATTCAACTCTTAATTACAAAATTCCGCATACTCTACAAAGCAAATATGAATAATTGTAGAATAGATCTGGAAAGCCAATATGGAGAAGAGAACTTAATAAGGGATATTGATATGTCAACAAATATGATTTGGCAAACAGATGCTAAAACTTGAAAAATGTAAGATTAAGAGGAAAATACTTGGAGAGTAATGCACTGATGTGTGTGTGTATGTGTTTGTATATTTTGCTCTACTAATTATATACTTCTGTTAGAAAAGACGTCAAGATTCTACGCCATTGACATTCCTTCGCCAACATCTAAAATCACATACATCCACTGCCTAGGTCAATCTCAAGTAAAAATCACAACAATCCATTGATCAATTTACAACAGTGGTTGACATTAGAATGAAAATGATAGTGGATATCATATGTCAAAGATGCATAGTTTTAGCATCATTAAGGGCTTCCACACCAAAACATTTGTATTAACAAAGATCAAAGCAAAATAAGCTAATTATTAATAAATTTGATATATGAATATTAGGAATGTTAAACGTCAACTTCCTCATCATGAATGCAAAGCATGCATTGAGATATGTTGAAGTCTTCAAAAATGTTGATAACTCATTATTGAATACAAAATGAAATTGAAGAAAACAAACTAACAATATTAAAAAAAATTAATGACTTGAGAGAGTAGATGCAATTCCAACCCCATTGCTTTTGCAGTAATATGAAAATGTTGATATTAGATGGTAACACTGGAAAACCTTTTTGATCTATAGGATATTTAACCAATTGGCCTTTAAAAATACATTCGAGTGGATTGTAGACCCGTAATCTAATAATAGCATTCAATAGAAATATGGATGATACATTAAGAACGCTGAAAATCTGATAACAAAAAGTTGATTTCAATCATTAATTTTCAGATCAAAATGAAGAGCATCAAGAGGAGCAATCTGCAATGATTATCATATGTGAAAATGGTAATAATCAAACATCAAACAAAACTATTATTGTATTTGGTCAAGTATGTAATTTGAAGTAAAATGAATTAATCATGTAACTAAACGTACTAATCACTATCATGAAAAAAGTACTTGAAGCAATCATAAAATTGTCCGCAGCAGAGAAATCTACAACCCAGTAAGCATTTTAAAAAGAATTAATTCATTAATTAGGAACATCAATATATACATCCTCTAAACTCTATTACGTATTGAATAGACTATCTTGTCTGCTTCCTAATATGCTTAAAAGAATAAAATTGGATATGAAAGTGTATCCAGTCACTCTCTTTACTGAGATTTCAGCCTTAAGGACGCTTCACATAAATATAGCAGTATCTGCAATTGATCATTGTGTAAAAGATACAGTTGGATATAGGCAGCCATACCAATCAGGACAAATTTCCAGACTGAACTTTACATGAGCATGATAAAGAATAAGTACAGTCATTATCCACAGGTTAATTGTACAAATAAAACCCATCATCATATACGCCATAATAATATCTTCACAAAAAATTTCTCCGCTTCATTTTTACATGCTAGCTGCACTTCTTATGCAGCAATACATCTTTAAAAGAGAAACATAACTTTGAAATTGTTGTTTCTATACCGATGAGATAAAACTGTCCAAATTACAGTACAATTAAAGCCAATGATCTGATTTACCAAAAAAAGAAAGCTATTAGCAGTTATATTGCAAGCAACCATCAACATACGTAAATCATCTCTGAGTAGTTAAATTAACTGATTAATCCGTTACTTTTTGTTCATAAACTATACAAAAATTCAAGATTAAAGTCTCTTTAAGAATACGCTTTGAGAATCCGTTACCGATTGTCCTCTTTAAGCGGTCAAAATAGCCTCACAAAGAGAAGTGTATTATTATTATTATTATTATCATTTTTTTCTCAGTCATTAGAAGAAACAGTTAAAAAGAGCCATCAATCAACCCAGCAAAAGAAAGGAAAAAAAATACCGAAGACCAATTAACCAGTTACCTGAGTAAAGCAACAGAAGTGGTTGTTTCCCCAATCAAGCCTAAGAAAATAACAACTGCTGCAGAAAACACAACAAAAAAATAGACTAAAATAAAAAGAGTTCTACTAAGTTTAAATAATAGAACAGAAAGGCCATGGCGAAGCTTCCATAAAAAGGGAAAGGAACTAAGAGATGGAGAAAAATTAGCTGACAGTAGTAAATTACTAACCAGAAAACATGGAAATTCCCTCCAAAACTTCCCTTTTAGCTATAGAATAGTGCAGATATCTGCCCACAAAAGGAAACAAAATTTCTTGCCAAATATGGAACCATTAGCACTTGCCCCATTTTACATAATAAAGGGTCCCCCCCAGAAAGAAATCTTTCTTGATTAAGTACGGTACCACCAAACAGAAAAGTAACGAACCTGCACTTGGCTTCAAGAACATGGTCTGATATAAATATAATAATCAAAATAAGAATCACCGAAAAGGTGGAAGAGAATCCGATGTTTTGAAAGAAACCCATTTGAGATTAGGGTATGAAAACCTCAAATCAAAGGAATATTTACAGAAACAATAAAGGAAAACATGTTTCTTTTTTTTTTTCCTTATCAAGAAGAAGAAAAAACAAAAGCAAAAAAAGGGTATTCCGTTAAAATTGAACAGTAAGGAGGCGCACCTTAAAATTGAATCTAGAAAACATATTGGTAAATGGGTGTGTCCTTTTGCAGCTTACCCGAAAAGAGAGAGAGGAGAGGACCATCAAAAACCACGCTTCTAACATCCATCACTGCTCTTTCATTTATTATTTTAGCCATGAACTGAATAGTAATGTTAATGTTATTTTTCTTTATATATATATATATATATCAATCTATAAGCTCGAAATCAAACCCCAAAAAATGGTGAGGTCTCCAGCTTTGATGAAGTTGCCCAACATTCTTGTTTATCCTATGGCTATAAAAGACGATTATCTCTTCGGTTCCTGATAAGAAATAAGGAAAGAAAGAAACAAGGACTGTTATATTTAATAACAATGAAAGTAGTAATATGATATTACGGATGAGAAGCAAGAATATGATGTTTCACAGCCTGCATCTTTATCTTTTTTTAAAGAATTCCTTAGAAGCTGAAGATGGATAAAGATGAAAATTCTCTTTCAAGGATCAAGAGAAAGAAGAAACGATACCACCGCGGCAACAAGAGATATACATGGAAAAGGTAATGAAATGAAACTGACAGAAAGAGAGGTGAGCACGCACCACTGCAATGGTATGGCTTCTTCCATACAATTGCCTGCGTGTGCTCACTCTCTTCTGTCAGTCTCTACCTCTTTTCTCTGTGTCATTAATGGGACAACAAAGCATAGTTCACATCCTTATGTTGATCAGCCAGATCTGAAACAACCTGAAATCAACTCTGAAAGATTAAAAAAGAAACCACCTTTCAACTCCATTGTTAGGGTTTTGATCGTTGTTTGTGAAATCAATAACCCAAAAAACCTTTTATTTATTTATATATGATGTCGTCCTATCTTATCTTCCCCACATTCTCATCTCCAGATGATAATCAGCGAGCAAAGCTTCTGCATAACATAAACAAAATTATTTTTTTCTCTTTTGTACTTTTTCTTGGTGGAAAATACTAATGGATAGGAAAGGACAACTCAATAATAATAATAATAATAATAATAATAATAAGGGCTACACAATTACACTAGTTGCAGTTAGTAAAGAAAAACAAAAGAAAGCAGAGTGAGGGATAGATCGATGGATGGATAGACAAATGGAGGGAAAATTTCTTTTTTGGTAAAAAATTTTAAAAATTCTTTATTTAGTGAGAATTTTTAAATTTTCATTGCATTTTTTCAGGTTAGTCACCATTTTAATTGGTCGTCAAATAATATGATATAAAATTGCATTAAGTGGCATCAGTGCGTCCCTCTTTAGTAGTAGTATTAAAATTATTATTAATATAATACAGTATTAAAATTACTAATAATTAATAATAATTAATAATATTAAAATTCATATAATATAATACAATACTACTAATAATTAATAATATTATTAAATATTAATAATAATTACATAATTAATAATATTATTAAATATTTATAATAATTACATGTTATCATTTTCTCATCATTATAATATAATTATTTCATTTTATTTATTAATATTATTAATTATTAGTAGTATTGTATTATATTATACTAATTTTAATATTAATAATAATAATTTTAATAATACTAATTTTAATAATAATAATAATAATAATTTTAATAATACTAATTTTAATAATAATAATAATAATAATTTTAATAATACTAACATTTTATTTTGCCATGCAATTTTATATTATATTATTTGACTGTCAATTAAAATAGCTATCAATCTAAAAAATACATCCAAATGATAATTTTTTTTAATTCATACTAAATAAAAAAAATTTAAAATTTTATACTTCTCTTTAAACTTCACTTCTTTTTTATAAATGTTTTTTACTAATAAATGTTAATTTTATATAAGTATAAATTCATTATGTCATTTATTTATTTTCACTATAACAAAGAAATAAATTTATTTATCACTAACCATCTTTTAATTTTTCGCATGATTATTATAGTGAAGATTTTCATATTACTTTAATAAAATAATAAATAAATTATAATTTAAAATGATAAAAAATAAAGTATATATAATAATTTAGAATAGATAAAATATTAATTATTTCTTAAAATAGTAATGATCTGAATGTTATTTGAAATTTAATTCTTTGTTTATATTTATTTTATAAAATTTATTTAATAAATAAATTAAATGTAAATTATATAATATTTTATTTATTTATATTTATCAATTAACTAATTAAGAAATTCAAAAATGAATTAATTAATTTAAATTTAATAATTCAATTTTAAAAATATTATCCAAATCTTATTATTAATATAAAGTTATCAACCTTTATGATGTTTTATGTAATTTTTATAATATATTATGATTTTATATAAAAATATTTTACTTTTTAAAATCTAATAATGTATCATATAATTTATATTTATTAAATATTTAAATTTGATCGTGTTTGCTACGAAATTTTATGATATAAATATATAATTTTTACAAAAAGTATAATAAATTAATGTAATTATTTTTATAATAAAAGCTGAAAGCTGAAATGTTTTACACCTTTTAATAGCTTATAGTGTAACTTTTATAAAGAAAAATAAATTTGATATTGTTAATTTATAAAAATAATTTAATTGATTCTTGATATTTATAAAAAAATATTTTATAATATCAAAGATGAAAAGTATTAGTTTGTAAGAGATTTTAGATCTTAATGACTAAATATGTAATTTGGATTTTAATAACAAAATGAATCTTTTTAGTTATTAGTTCTTTTTTTATTAAAATATGATCAATTAAAGGGTGATAGGTGATGAGTTTAATTTTGAGTGGATCTGTGATTCTGATTCTGACAGCTTCTGTTAGATATTTTTAGCCGTTAGATTGTCATCTTTGTAGGTTCGTAGATGTGATAGATTTATTCATTGCGCCAAACAAGGGGGACAAGATAAAGACATCCATCTCAAAATAAAAATAAAAATACCTTTTTTGTTGCTTTCTGTATGCTTTTTAATTTTCTTAAACTGTGATGGGGTTTATGATTAATCAAAGTAGTTAGTGCATAATAATATGAATCTGCCTCCCTAATGATGTTTACTCGGATTTAACACAACTGATTAATTCTCTCATTTTACAAAAAGAACGATAAACTTTTTAAAGTTAATATTTTACAGCAATCAGATCAAATTTCAAATTCTACTTCAATTCTAGTTATATAAAAGAATGTTTTTAAATTATTATTTTTTTATAAATTAACATACAACTTTAATTACTTATTTAACATGTTTTCTATTATCGCATACATATCAATTATTCAATTAGACTAAATAAATTTATATTAAAATATACGATCAAAATATTAATTTAATTATGAAAATGAGTAAATGAATTAAAAATGCAAGAATAAATAAAAATATTTCATATAAAAGTAAAAAAATTCTAAATAATATCATTAAAAATTATATTGATAATTATAATTTATGAATATTATGTTGAAACTACATTAAAATAGCTTTATAAACAACTTCATTTCATTTAAAATCTTCATTTGTAATTGGTTATAGAAATCAAAAGAATAATTATAGATGATTTATTATTGTGATGAAATCTTCATTTGTAATTGGTTATAGAAATCAAAAAAAATAATTATAGATGATTTATCATTGTGTTAATATATAGAAGTTTGACATGTAAGTAAAAAATAAAAAATTAATTTTCAGACAATTTGTAGGTAAATGATATTATTTTTAATTAATTTTTTATTTATTCAGAAGATAAAATTTTAATTTTCAATTTATTTAAAAAGATAATAATATATTTCTAAAATTAGTTGAGTATTTATCTATTATTTTATTATAATAAATAAATTATAATATTAAAATAATTATTAATTTTGATAACAGATAATTATTTTAATTTTATTTTAATTCTTTTATGTATATGTATAATTCAAAAACAAAGAATATAATAGATAATAAATATGATTATGAAATAAAATTATAACTTTTCAATCTAATTGATATTTTTACTTTCTCTTCGATTTCAAAAATAGAAGAAAATAATAAAACTTAATTTTTTATTATTTAAGATTATGATATTCTATTTTAGTCAAATATGAGCTATTTAATATTTGAATTCTTATTCTTATTTTTACTATTTAAATTTTTAATTTTAATTTAGTAAGGGAGATTAATTTTTAATTTTTTAATTATATTTTATAAGATTTTAAAATGATATAAGTTAAAATTTTAATCTAATTTTCAATTTATTTGAAAGAATAATGTTATAATTCTAAAATTAGTTTTATATTTATTTATTATTTTATTATCTTTTTATTTTGTTTTTATATTAAAGAGGATAAATTATAATTTTAAAATAAGAAAAAATAAGTATTTAGATCAATTATGTTATATATATATATATATAAGAAAATAAAATTATAATAGATAATAAATATTATTATGAAATAAAATTAGAATTTTAGAATTTAATTCATATTTTTATTTCTTCTTAAAGAAGGAAACTTAAATAAATAAGATTAAAATTTTTATTATTTTATTTAGTTATTCATGATATAATATTATAAATCATTTAATTTTAAAAATTTTATTGTGTTAAAATAAATAGATTAAGATCTTAATTTTTATAATTTAAGATTAGGATTGTGAATTTTATTCAAAATATGAGTTATTTAATATTTGATTTCTTGTTGTTAATTTATATTATTTTAGTTTTAAATTTTAATTTAAAAGAAGATAAGGTTAGAATTTTTTATTTAGATTTTATTTAATTTTTTATTATGATAGTTTAATTATATATAATGATATGAATCATATAAGCTTCGTATATATTTGTATATATATTATAATTTTTAATTATGTTTTGAATTTTATTTTTAAGATAAAGGACTTAGAATGAGAAAATATGGAAATTTGGTTAAAGGACTAATCCACCCTAATATATCATTGTTTATTTTGATTACAATTTTAATTATTTTGATTATAATTTTAATTATTTTTTAATTTTAAGATATATGATGATATGGATCCTATATGGTCTAATATTTGAATTTCTCTTTGCGCGCGCACATATATATATATATATATATATATATATATATATATATATAAGTTATTTCATTATTTATTATTTATGTCATTTTATATAATATTTTTTAATATTTTTTAATTCTAATAAATTTTATTATTATATATACTATTAAAAATTTTATTATAACAAATAATTTTATTATTTATAATTATATTATAAGATATAATTTTAACTCTTATAAAATTATATCATTATACATATAACTTTTATAATAACTTTTATCTCTTTAAAATTTTATTATTATATATATCATTTCAAATTCTATTTAAAATTACTCCATCAATTTACCTTGCTTGAGTTTTATAGTGAGTTTCTAAATCATATATTAACAAAGTTGAGTATTTTTATAACTTTAATAAAGATCTCATATTTTTCAAAAAATTATAAACAATATTTTTCTTTATATAATTTTATTATAAAAATTAGTTGTTATAAACTAAAAATTATTACTGTTAGATTATTATAATAAAGTAAAATTATTTTTAACAAATTTTGATATTTTAACAAAATTATATTTTCTTTAAACTAATCATTTATGTATTGATCTTTTGCATAAAATTATGATAATGAAAATTAAATTATTATATGATAAAAATAATTTGTATTTATATTTGATTTTAAATATAATTCTTAGATAAAATTTAATTGTTATAAATTAAAATTATTATTATTAAATAAATAAAATAAAATTAAAATTAGTTTTTATAAATTTAGAAGAAATGGTAAAATAATCATTTTTACTTATTTTTCTTCCCTATTATTGATAATCATATTTTTAACATATATTGTCCTCTTATTATAATGTCATTTCAAGCATTATTTTCATGTTTATCACTTCAAATATAAGCATATAATATAGTATTTCATGCATTTTCTATCATTTTATGCAGCATACTCATATATTGCATTATTAGCATATATCTTGCATAATTTGTATGTTGTTTTAGTTTTGACATTAAATTCTTACATGTCATTCCACTTTAGTTTATAATTTAGTTATATTTAACTTTAGATTTGTGTATTCTATAGTATTTGACACTCATTTCATTTCATGTATAAATATACTAGATCTAGGTCTCACAGGTCATGTTTTAATCACATGACTTGTGTTAGATGCGCTTCACCCTTTGAAATCTAAATTTTTCTTGCATTATCGAGCCTCACACGACTCGTATGAGGAGGGATATGAGTCGTGTCCCATGTGACCCATTAAGTTTCAATCGTTTCCATGTTATTCCTCCCCTTTCAACCCTCACACGACTCATGTGAGGAGCCATATGATTGGTGTGGACCATTTTGATCTTAATTTCTTTTTTTTTTTACCTCAAATTAAAATTGTTTAATCATTTTTTGAAGAATCATGATGATACATATGAAAATATTCTTCCTCTAGGAGTTTTCTATGTGATATAAGGTAGAAAATTAAGGGTTTTTAGGGGGTGATTATTCCACATTGTGGGAAGAGGTTCTCTTTAGTGGAATCAAAGAATTAGGTTATTAAGCATTATAAGAGAATTAAGTTAAGGTTTTAGGGTTTTTGGGGAGATAGAGAAACACAATTAATTGTAGGTGATTTGTTACTCATCTTCTTTTGAAATATTTTCATTGTCATAGCCTTTCATCAAGACATTGAAGAAGTAGCTAAGGAGGAATCAAGAAGAGTAGAAGACAATAGCAGTAGCAGCAGAATTGTTCAAGTTTCTTTTTATTTCTATCTTCTTCTATTTTAGTTTTGAACTCTTTATGGTTATAATCTCTTTCATTATTATGTTCTTTTACTTATTTCAATTCTTAATTATGATTTGATAGTAGTTTGTAGGGATTGGATGATGCGTTGAACAAATTTAAGTGATCACTTTACTTCTTTATGTTCTTAAGTTATACTTATTACCATTATGTATAATTGTTGGAATGGGTCATTTTAACATGCAAACATTGAATCAATTCTATTAATCACTTTGAAAGAAGGATTAATACGACCAAACAAACTTAAGAACATCGAATTGTAACTGCCTAAACATAGGAGTTAATTAATTTAGAGGTATAAAGTGTATAGATTAAAATTAATCACTGAAGTTAACCTTGCAGTCATGAAAGTAAGGTGTTAGCTTAGCTTTAGTAGGTAAAATATTCTTTTGAAAGAAAGAACTTTACATTTAAGCATTGCTTTGAAGTTAGTAATTAAACTATTAATGGAAGGTTTTGTTTGTGTTCATATTCATCCATCCTTATGATCAATTATGCATTATATATACTATGCTAATTAGTTAATGATATAAGTTAATTTAATAAACTATATACTATGATTTTGATGTTGTATTACCTGAATAATCAATGAAATTGACATTGTCACGTCTTCTGACCGCGTAACATGCTCCCGTCGAATGATTACAAATTTCCCAACAAGAAAATCAATAATCATTCAACAAGGGATTCCATACATTCTTAACTAGTGCGTAAATTTTTTTTTATTTTTATTTTTATTTTTATAACAGATAACAAATATATAGCATATAGCTCCCTGGTTCTATAAACATTTCTTATTTCATACAGACCATATTTAGCGTCATATTTATACACACATTATGTCAAGTTTATAGAATATCCATGTTTGATGTACTGCCAAAGT
>CANYBF010843876.1:0-16168 GCA_948192965.1 Dalechampia spathulata
CACATCATTAAAAACTTCATTTTAACCTTAATTAAAAGTTAATTACTTAAATCATACTTTAATTTAATCATTTATTTCATAGTTCTTAAATCATATACACTTACTATCATATTTAGCCTTAAATCATCAAATATTCTTATATTAAGCCCATTTGTATAGGTCATACTTAATGCTAACCTTATTAATCATAATAATACTTCTATTTAACTTTAATTATTATGTTATAACATTAATCAAACTTAACAGAATCCATTTTTCCTCACTTTTATCTTATTATTACTTCAAGTGAAAATTTAACCTTAAATCATCAAGTTTACTTATCTTATTACTTAACTTTAATTACCATCTTAACCATTAATCTTTTATTTTTATCATAATCTTCTTAAACATGTTTTAAACTTACCAACCATTAAAAATTTTGTTTAGGATGATTCGACCATAAAGGAAAAAGAAACACATACACACCCACACAACCACTAAGCCTTTTACTTCATGTCCTTTACAATCCTAACTCATCTAACCATCAAATCATTAACTAAAACTAACATAAAACATTCTGGCCAAATCATCAAACACTCATTTAATATGTAAATTAGTAGATCTATGGCTACTTCATACTCACCAAGGCTCACCTTAAGCCAAACATCCAAAATCTTAAGTAAAATGTGCTCTCCACTTGATTATCTTATAGATCTATACATATCTTCTTACTTTTACTTCCTTTATCTTGATCTCCACCTAAAATCAAAATGCATGTACCAAAAAGAGTTAGATCTAACCATAAAACAAGTTAAACGTCAAGGAAAGGTTGTGGTTTATAATAAAATCCATGATTCTTCATGGTTTCAGTTATGTACTTGAAGGTTCTTTAGAAAAGAGTTTCGGTCACCATGAAAAAGAAGAAGAACAAGAGTATTTCAACCTTACCTTGAAGTATACTTAAAGATCTTACTAGAATAAAGAAAAATAAGATGAAAAGATGAAGAATAACTTGTAAACTTTGGCTTCTTTGTATGGTTAAGCTTCAGCCACTTCAAAAACTATCTACAAATGATGTTGTTTCAACTAAAACTTAAGCTTTACATGAAGGAATAACTTTAATCGTAAGATTTGAAAAGAAAGTGAAGGAAAGATGGAGTATAATTTTGGATATTATGAAGAAGATGAAGATATGCTAGAACAAAGAGAGGAAATGAAAGAAAAGACTTAGAAAAGATGAAGATAAGACAGGATTGTAAGAGAAATGGGTGGTTTGTTTTGGCCAAAGCATGTAAGAAGGGTACAAAATGACTTAATGATGGATAAAAGACCATACATAGCATTAAAGAGGTAGGGTATAAAGTTGGTTGTATAAAAGCTAATATACACTCTATATACGTATAATTATACATATATTATAACCTTAATATATATAATACTTAAATTCTACCAATAATAAACCTTAATTTTGTATTTAATACTCTATATATACCCCAATTCACCTTATTTTATATTAAAACCCCTCTATCTTTTGCCACTTGCTCCAAAATAATAATATTTTAATTTCTCTCTCCATCCGCTAACACAATTTCCAAACCCATTAACACCATTTCCAATCCCACTTCTAATTAAATATACTAATTCAAATCTATTTTAACTTATTCTATTTTCAATCATATATTCATCTATTTATCTATTTACATAACATTAGTTTATTTATCATTCATTTATGACATCATCTTATCACTTAATGACATCATCATGACATCATTAATAAAAATTCTAATTATACTTTTCTAATAATTTTATATTATAATATAATTTTATTAATGCATTATAAATACATAATTACTTATTTTCTAATACATTAAGATCATAATTAAGCTCATTTACTTACATCACGCTTACATCATCATGCTTACATCATCATTGCTCAATTATAACATCATAAATAATTCCAAATCTTATTTAAATATCTTTTTCATGTTAGTTAACTTAAGTTAAAACAATCATCTTAAGCTTATTTCATCATAGTAAGTGTTTTCAATATCAAAAATATCAATTAATCACTGTTCAGTGGTTCCGTTTAGGGGTTTCGTCAGAAATTTTTCATTTCAACTTCAAAGCATGAAACCCTTATCATTTCATATAATATCCATCATTAGCATAATTTCATATCATTTTCACACTAATAACATATGAAAAAAAGACATTTCAAATGTATAGTGGATGCTAAATTGAGGATGAAACAAGCACTAAATATAATGTCATCTATATAAATTTGTACAAGAAGAAGATTGTGCTTATAGTTTTTGATAAAAAGAGTAGTGTCAACTTTGCCTTTTTCAAAGCCATGATCGATTAAGAAAGAACTTAGTCTTTCATACCAAGCTCTTAGAGCTTATTTAAGACTATATAAAGCTTTGATGAGATTATAAACATGATTACGAAAAGTAAAATCTTCAAAACTAGGGGGCTGTTCAACATAAACTTTTTCTTCAATAAACCCATTTAAAAAGGCACTTTTAACATCCATTTGAAATAATTTGAAGTTCATGTGAGATGCATATATTAATAACATCCAAATTGCTTCCAATTGACCTACCAGAGCAAAGGTTTTATCATAATCAATCCCCTCTTCTTGATTATAACCCTTTGCAACTAGCCTAGCTTTGTTTCTAGTTATAGAACCATCCTCATCCAACTTATTCTAAAAACCCATTTAGAACCAATAACAGAAACATTACTAGGTTTAGGTACTAAGGTCCACACCTCTTGTATATCAAGGATCCAATTTTCATCATTTAGAACCTCATTTACGTTCCTTGGCTCTATTTGAGAGATGAATGCAATGTTATTATAAATTTCCTTAAAATGAGAGTGAGTAGTTACCCCTTTTAAAGTTTCACCCAAAATTTGTTCTTTGGAATACCCTTTGGGAAAATGCCAATCCTTTGGTAGATCATACAAAATATGTATGGTGGCGCGATGAAGAGGAAGTTCATCATCTTCTCCATTTTTGAATTCCTCTATAACCACTTCTTATGATTGATCATCATAATCCTTTCTTTGTTCCATAAAAGTTCCTATGTCATCATCAAGAAAATCCTTTCTCAAACCAAGAGGATTAGTCTCATAAAAAATAACTTGCATAGACTCTTCAACAATCAATGACCTTTTATTAAAAATCCTATAAGACTTGCTAGTAGTAGCGTAACCGAGAAATATTCCTTCATTAGTTTTTGAGTCAAATTTCCCAATGTTGTTCTTGATATTCAAAATATAACACTTACATCCAAATACTCTAAGATATGAAATTAATGGTTTTCTACCATTCCATAGCTCATAAGGGGTTTTATTCAAAATAGGTCTTAAATGGACTCTATTTGAAACATAGCAAATGGTATTGACTGCTTCGACCCAAAAATATGAAGGTAAATGATATTCATTGAGTATAGTACAAGCCATGTCACAAAGAGTCTTATTTTTCCTTTCCATTATGCTATTTTATTGGAGAGTTCTAGGAGAAGAGAAATTATGATTTATATCATGATTGTTATAAAACAATTTAAAACTTTTATTTTAAAATTCTCTTCCATGATCACTCTTAATGGAGGACATGTAAAACCGTTTTTCATTTTACATGTGTTTGGTCAAAGTTTGAAAAGCATCAAAAGCATCATCCTTATGAGCTAGAAATGAAACCTAAGTAAATTTAGAGTAATCATTTACCACAACAAGTGCATAGTGCATACCACCTAAACTAGCAACACTAGTAGATCCAAACAAGTCCATGTGAAGTAATTGAAGAGGTTTAGTAGTTTTTACCTTTTTTTTGGCTTTGAAAGAGGATTTTACTTGCTTACCCATTTAGTAAGCTTAACACACCTTATCCTTGAGAAATTTGATTTTGGGAAGTCCAATCACATGCTTACTTTTCCCAAGGTCTCCAATGTTCTTAAAGCTTGTGTGTCCAAGCCTTCTATACCATAACCAAGAGTCCTTGCTTATTAAGACAAGACATTTAACACTTTTCTTAAAGAAGGAATCTAGATCAATCACATAAACATTTTCAATTCTTTCCCTTTGAAACATGACCTTATAATGAAAGATCCTATATACAAGGCAACCTTTTGGGTCAAAGATAACCTTGTAACCATTGTTACAAAGTTAACCAATACTCAAAAGATTATACTTCAAGCCTTCAATTAATAGAATTTTATTACTATAGAAAGAAGATTCCTTACCAACCTTACCAATTCTAATCACTTTACCTTTCATATTATCCCTAAAAGTGACATTTCCACCATCCCAATTCTCTAAATGAGAGAATAGGCTTGCATTCCTGGTCATGTATCTTGAACATCCATTATCAAGATACCATTTGTTTACATTCATCTTGGATTTCAAGCACACCTAATATATAAATACAATCACTTTATTTTAGGTACCCAAATGTATTTGGGTCCTTGGGGGTTAGAAACATAAATGCATGAGAGTTATGATTCCAATGATTTTCCTTATGTAACATTTATTACTAGTATGTCCCTTTTTACTACAATAACAATGTGTTACATTTTGAAATTTAGAGTGATGATAAGCATTTCTCTTTTTCTTAATGTTGGATGCATGATGATGTCTCATGTTATATGTACAAGAGCATTTATGTGCTTTGTCATGTTTCCTATTAGGTCTAGTAAAGTGATTTGTTTGAACACCCTTATTCTCACACTTTATTTCATTATTCCTAATAGTTGAAGAGGATGCTTTTATAAATATGGGTCCCTTAAATGCATAGGGAGAGCCTTGGTTGAAGCCAATTCCCTCTCTATCACCTTTAAGCTTTTGGTACTTTAAAATAAAATCAATTTTTACACCATCAACCTCAAATTTTGAAAGATTTTCTTTCAATAAATCCTTTTCTTTTGAAATTTGATCCTTTTAATTTATCAAAACTTCATTATCCTTTTTCAAAATTATGTTTTTCTTTTCCAAAACTTTAAACTTGGTTTTAAATAAAGTAAGTTCATCAACCATATATTGTAAATCTTTATTTTCTTTTGAAACACTAGCTAGCTTGCTTTTAAAAATCCTACTTTTAATTACCAATTGCTCATACTTGTCTAAGAGGATTTCTAAAGCATTTTTCTCATCATCCATAACATCACTATAATAAGATTGATAAGAAGTACTAACCTCATCTTTGTCAAGTTCATCCATTAATTCCATGAAGCAAAGGTTGGTTGTGACTTTATTACCAGATCCACTATCATGAGACTAGTTATCATCATCCCAAGTAGCCTTCAATGCCTTTTATTTAAATAGCTTGAATGGCTTCTTGAGCCTAAGACACTCATTCCTCATATGGCCCAGTTTGTTACACTCAAAGTAAGTGGCCGGATTCTTCTTGAATGCGTCTCTCTTGCTTTGATCCTTCCTTGCTTCAGATGGCTTCTTAAACTCTTTCTCAAATCTTTTCTTTCTTATAAGAAGATTCTTTACCCTTTTGGCAAATAAGCCATCTTATCATCAATGTCTTCTTCACTTATGCATTCCATCTCCTTTTCTTCTTTAGAGGCTTTCAAGGAAATTCCTCTCCTTTTGTCTTCCTCAACTCCTTGTTTGAGAGTAATCTCATATGTGAGGAGTTTCCTGAGAAGTACATCCATTGATAAAATTGATAAATCATTGGCTTCTTCAATAGAGGTGACTCTAACATCCCAATCCTTCTTTGGTAATACATGTAGTATCTTATTATTGATGTTTTCCTTGTGATATACTTTGCCCAACTTCATAAGCCCATTTGTGATGACTATGAGCCGATAGTACATTTCAGAGATGCTCTCATTTGCCTTCATAGTGAATAACTCATATTGATGAGTTAAGAGTTGCTCCTTCTTCATTCAGACTTGGTTAATTCCCTTATGGTGTATTTCCAAAGCACCCCATACTTGCTTGGCCATCATATAATGAGAAATACGACTATATTCCTCATGACACAACAGAGTATGTTCATCATCTTCTTATTTTTAACATTGGACTTGAACTCTTCTCTAGTCTAAGTAGCTTTAGGCTTCAAGGTAGTGATACCTTCTATACTAATTGTGGGAGGAGTATAATCATTCTCAATTAAATCAGATAATTCAACTCTATCACTCTCTAAAAAGACTTATATTCTATGCTTCTAATAAGGATAATTGGTTCCATCAAAGAAAGGGGGTCTTGTGTAAGATTGACTTTCAACACATTGAGTTACCATTGATCTTTAGCTTTAGAAGGTTAATTTTAGCACAAATATGCACAATGCTCTAACATCAATTGTAATCCTAAAAGGCAACACAATAATTATAGTGGTCCAGCACTTAACTTGCCTACGTCCACTCTCTTAAGAATGACTTAGGGTTCCACTATTGTCTTTCACAATTACAATGAGAGATTCCATAAACAAGAATCTCAACTCTAGTATTTTCAAGGCTCATACTCAAACATTTATAATAATAATCAATCTTACAATATTTCAACCTTCAAATACAATAATAATGCCCAAGCAATAGTTCTCACCAACCCAAATACAAAAAAAATAAATTAGTGCAATAAATGAAGCTTAAGAGAGCAAGAGAGCAAAGTAGAGAGAGAATGATTCAATTGCACAATCAATCAAGTTACTTGGATAAGAATTTCCTAACATTAAATATGTTCTTCTCACAACAAAAGTCTGTTACTCTAAGCATTTATTACAAATAGTTCCGTTGCAATGCTTTTAATTAAAACAGAAAAGTTGTTATCCAGAGTCGCGTACAACCATGCGGTTCCTAAAATACCAAATCCAAATTTGAGTAAAGACTTTCATACGATCGTACATAGTAGGTGGTACATCGGTACCAAACATTCTATCAAACCAAAGCAAATTATCAAAAAGTTTGGTGGTATGCTCGTACAAACAGTGATGTGACCATATACACTTTGAATTCTACAAAAACATATCAAAACTCAAATGAATTAATTATTAACATTAAAATCAATAAATGGACCTAACAAAATAAATTCTATTAAAGCAATTTGACATTCAACAAATTGTATAACTTTCTTTTCCCTTTTAAAATCTATTACAAAGGAATGGTAATTATAAAAAACATACTATTTTTTAATGGATTAATTGAAAAAAAAGTTCATGGATTAACATGATTTTTTATATATAAATAAGTTTGATCGATTAAATTGATTAATATTATAAATTAAACATGTAAAAAATATTTTATCTAGTTAATGAAATTTTACATTTTAATTTATTTCAAAAAAAATGTAGTTTATTTTCTATAATTATATTAATCATGATCTAATATATATGAAATTACAAAAATTATTATAATACTATCAAGATTAAAAATTCGATTAAAACGCCAGAGGTTGTGAATTCCTTTTTGTAATTGACCTTTTTTTATTGAACAATTTTTGCAATAAACTCTTATTTGATTAATAAAAACTTTTCTTATTAATGTCAAAAAATATTTGTTCTTTTCAAAAATCTTATTTTTAATAATTAAAAATGAGTGATGGCTATCCAAAGAAGAAGAAATGAGGTAAGCAGTAGAAAGGGCAGAAGGGTTAGTACCAAGGAAGTGACTGCCACGTGTGCGCAAATGAATCAAAGACTGTATCTTTAGAAAAAGTTGGAGAATCTCTTATTAAATTTCTAAGTTATCCTCACGGATTCCCAAGCAAACAATTCATTTGCTTGGTAACACATGCTATTACGACAGCCAATGTCAAAGTTGTCATCCGTCAGACCTCTTCTTCAGATTCTGTTTGAAAAAAACGTCAAATTAGTATCTAATTTAAAATACTTTATAATAGTATCAAAATTTGATTAAACCTCCCTTTAAATTATGAATCCAGCCTTCTCTCATTTTGTATTAATAATTCTCTAAAATAATCCTATTTAAGTATTTAAATTATATTGACTTCTTTGGCTTCTCTATTTCTCTCAAATATGTATTTTCATTATAATAGTTCAAATTTTGAATTTAAAATTTCAATATTTTTTTTTAAAAAATGAGTTTGAATATTATTATTACTATTTTATTTATCTTTTTCATTTCAATTGTATTTAATTTTAAAATTTTATTACAATAATATTACTATGAATATAATTTATTTGACAATAATATCCTAATAATTCCATCAATGGATGGATGCATCTTATTCACATGATTAAAATATGCAATTAATTTTAAAATTATGAATGTAGAATTCATAGTGACAGCCAAGTCATAAATGTACAAGCAATAGCTGGAAGGGCACAAAGCGGGTTTTGTATTGTGCTAAGTCTTTTCACCTTATTTGTCAAACCCATCCCATCAACCTTTTATGAGATTGTGCCCTTCTCTTTATGCCAACTTTAATTATCATACTATCAAATGAATTTAATCTCAATCTCACCTAATTAATTCATTTAAGCATCACATATTTTTATCTCCTTTAATTTATTATAATTTTTTATTTTAATATCTTGACTTCCATTTTTTAATCAGTTTAACAATGTAAAATGAATTATATATATATATTGTTTTATTTCTATTTAAAATGAATTATATATATACATTTCAATGTAATTTCCCCTCATTTTCATTTAATCTCCAATGTCTGTCAGGTCTTATTAATTGACCTCCTTGAAATTTTTTTTATTAAGTTTATTGAATTTATTATTCCTTTTAATATTAAATATTTTATATTTTATATTTTTATTCATTTAATAAAGCTTATAGAATAGTTTGCTAAATATAAAAAAAACAATTTTATTATTGCATAAATTTTAAAAATATGTATTAATTATTAATTTTAGTTCATAAATTTCATACTATATTATATTTTTTAAATAAAATAACAAATAATATATTTTGTTAATTTATATTTATTAATTTTTTACCAACCCATTCAAACTTGCAATAAATGAAATATTTAATAAATTTAATTCAAGCTAATTTGATAATAAACAAGATAAATTCAAGCCAGTTAAAACTTTAACTTAATTTCATTTATTTATGGCTCTAATGTTAAAAATAATAAAAAATTTATATATTTTAAAATAAAAATATGAAAATTACATAAATAAAATAATATATATATATATATATATATTTAAGAAAAATTATTTATTTTTATAAAATTTTAAAAATTATTAAAATTTATTTCTAATAAAATATTATTATTATATATATTATTTAAAATGTTAAACAATATATTAATTTAATTTTAATAAAATTTTATTAAAACACATCATTTTATTTTTATTATTATATATATCATTTAAAATTATATTATAAGACATAATTTTAATTATCATAAAATTTTATTATTATATATATTACTTTTATAATAGAACTTTTATTTTTTAAAAATCTTATTATTATATATATTATTTAAAATTCTATTTTAAAATCAATAAATTGTAGAATTTTAATTAATATAATAATATATTCAAATTTAATTGATT
Source organism: Dalechampia spathulata (assembly GCA_948192965.1). Classification (NCBI taxonomy): domain Eukaryota; kingdom Viridiplantae; phylum Streptophyta; class Magnoliopsida; order Malpighiales; family Euphorbiaceae; genus Dalechampia; species Dalechampia spathulata. The sequence continues at coordinate 9,473 of CANYBF010843876.1, forward strand.
AATAATTTTAAATTTTCAATCAAAATATTTTATGCCATTAATTTTTTATTATTTATTTATATTAATTTAAAAATTAACAATTACTTTAAAATAAATTATAAAATATAATAATAATAATATTATTTTTTTCATCAAAAATAAATTTTTATAAATTAAAATTAATAAAAGATTCACATATTAACATATATTATATTTTCACTTGATCATAAACTTTTAAAAATTATATTTTATCAACATACTTTATTTAAAAATTATAAAAATGAAAATTAGTTTTAACAAATCAAACTATAGATAATAAAAATAATTAGTATTTATATTTAATTTTAATTATAATTCTTAAGTAATCATATATTAAATTTATTTGATTAATACTCATAAAATTTTAATTAAAATATTTTATGTTGTTAATTTTTTATTATTTATTTAAATTAATTTAAAAATTTTAAAAGTAATTCAAGATAAATTATAAAATATAATAATTTTAATAATATTATTTTTTAATGAAATAATAGTTATTTGTCAATTAAAGTTAATTAAAGACTCACATATTAATAAACACTAAACTTTCTTTTAATAAAAAATTTTAAAAATATATATTTCATCAATTTACCTTACTTAACTTTTATAATATAAATTTAAAAATGTTTAATTAAATGTTAACAATGTTAGATATTTTTACAATTATCATATAATAAAATAATTAATATTTATATTTAATTTTGAATATAATTCTTATATAGAAACTCATTATCATAAAAATTAGATAATAAAAATTAATTTTAATAATAATAAAAATAATTAGTATTTATATTTAATTTTAAATATAATTCTTAGATAATCATATGTTTAAATTTAATTAATTAATAATCCTAAAATTTTAATCAAAATATTTTATATGGTAAATTTTTTTATTATTTATTCATGTTAATTTAAAAATTTCAAATTAAATTATAACATATAATAATTTTAATATTATTATTTTTTGATAAATTTATAAATTATAATTAATCAATTTTTATGCATTGAAATTAATAAAAAAATTAATTTTTATAAATTTTAAACTATTACTATTTTGATTTTAAATAGAATTATTTTTAAACAAAAAATACTTTTTATATATAATTAAATAAAATATTAAATTTTATAAATTAATTTTTACAAAAATTGAAAAAATAGATATATATTTTTTCTTATCTCTCGTCCCTCTTTTAATATATTATAATTTATTATTATTATTATTATTATTATAAAATAAAAAGTGAAATCGATGCATTTTTAAAATTATCCCTTAATTATAAAGATGGTGGATGATGCATTTTTGTTTGTGTGAATACATCATTTATTTAATAATCAAAGTCCACTATTATTGTTATAAAATTATAGTCAAATACTTAAATATTCCTAAATAAATGAAGGTCAAAAGATGATTAATTAATTAATTAATTGGAGTATTATATTCATTAAAAAAACTTAATATCGCTATCTGGATATGTTTGATGCATAAGCAACAACTAAGAGCTTTATTGTATCTATTAATTTTTTTCTTAAAAAATTGTCAAAATGTTCAAGTCCGTACAAAAACCTAATGTGGATGTCAATTTGATTGTTAAATCATACAATAATGGATTTTTTTTAAAAATAGATTGTTAATAAATAAATAAATTTTATTTTTTTAATTAAAATTAGTTTTTGAAAATAATATTTAGAAAAAGTAGATAAATAAATATTTTTAAAAAAAATTTACAAAAAAATTAAAAATTTAATAACTAATCTAAAGTAACTTTGTAACATCAAATAAATTCTTTGACCAAATTGGATGAATTTGAGTTTGAGTATCATTTTACATCTTAAAAATCTATTAAGAATAGTTCATTTTGGATGCTTTTGAAGAAGAGATGATTAGCTTTGATGGGCTTCTCATGAGGTTGGACTTGGACTGGCATCTGCTATTTGATCGGGGAACTTTGTATTTAAGAACATAGTAATTTTATTCCAATTTTTTAAAATTCTAAGACTACATGTGATCTAACCATTAATTAATAATTATTGTAAACAATCAATGATGATTAATACAAATCGATAATAATAACATTAATGAATAACTTTAATAAATTATCAATTGATAATTTTATCACATATTTTTTTCATAACTTTAATGCACCTTTAAGCTATGTTTTCATGTGTTTTACCTTACAATAATTCGTGCATTATTCATTTTTTTATACCTTGTATTCATTTGATAGCATTCTTAGTAAATTTCATGCATTTAGCTATATACTTTTATATATTTGAATATTGTTTTAGTGTTAGGCTTTTTAACCATGTGTTATTATCTTCTTTAATTTATAATTTGTTACATCTTAGCTTCATAGTCCATGTATTATAGGTTTAGGAAGTCAATTTATACATAATTTCTTTTATTTCAAGTAGCACAAGTCGTGTTAGAGGTTACGCGACTTGTGTTGGCTTCGTTTAAATAGGATATTGTTGAGTATGACCAACACGACCCATGTTAGAGCCAACACGACTCATGTTGGTCTCGGTTGTATAAGTAATCTTGGATTTTTTGTTGATACGAGTCATGTCGTGCTTAACATGACTCGTGTTGGCCTCGAAAATAAGTTATCCCCTCTCACAAGCTCAACACAACTCATGTTAAGCATAACACGACTCATATTGAGTGTTTAGACCACGATTTCTCACCTATTTTCACCTCTAATCCAAGCTATTTGATCAAATATTGAAGGGTCATGATGCATTAGATGAAAAATAACCATTTTTGAATGGTTTGTTGAGGGATATAGGAAAGGAATTTAGGGTTTCATGTATCTATCATCTCAAATCATACAAGAGTTTTAGTTTTTTTCTTTTAATTAATCACAAAACTAGCTTTTAGAGTTTATGTTATTCTAACCTTCTTTGATCTTCTTTATTTAGTTCTTCAAGGAATTAAGTGGATTGAAATTAAAGTGCAAGTTGAAAGAGCAATTGGAGAAAGAGCATGCTGAAGAAGATTTCAAAACTAAAGTTCTTTATTTCATCTTTTTAGCATAATTTAAACACTTATGGTTGTATTAGTTTTTATTATCATGTTACTATACATCTCTGTTTATGCTTGTTTTAATTATAGGGTTGGTTTCATGTTTTGAATTTAATGATCTTTTCCTTTTAGTAATTCAGTTCTTATATCTTTATGCTCTTATGTTGGAATTATTGTTTATAATAGTTGTTTATTGAAAAGGGCCCTTTTAACCTGTGAATATTAATTGATTTGTTAATTGCTTCAAAAGAAGAGTTAATTTAATGGAACGAATATAAGAACAATGATACGTTAACTACCTAGATGTAGGAGTTGATTTAATTAGAGGGTTGAGTGTAGCAAATGAGCTTAATCATTAAAAGTAATCTGACAATCATGAAAGTAAATGTTAGCATATTTTTAATAGGTAATTAATCTTTTGAAAGAAGGATTTTTACATTTAAACACAACCTTGATGAATTATGAACTCAATTAACAATGGATTAAAATATATATGTTTGAACATGATTCCATCCCTATGTTGATTGTATATTATATATATTAAGCTTAGATAATTTATATACTTATTAACTTAGGTGAGCAATAATGATTGATTGATGATTGAATTACCTAAATAATCGAGGAAATTAATAACTAGTACTAAGCTACTTTTGATCCCAATAAATGATACCTATATGCTGCACTTGCGATCCCTACTCTTGTGGTAGCGTAAGTTTAAAATAAGCTACTATAAATTTAAAACTTGTTGAATTCATAATACATTAAAATAATATCAACTTACACACCAACAAGTTTTTTGTGCCATTACTAAGGACCAATTATGAATTTAGCTAATACTAGTAATTTGAGAGTAATTGATTAATTTAGGATCTAGTATTTTATTTTATGAATTATATTACTAATTTTTACTCTTTTTATCTTCGAGACAGGAACTGAGTTTAACGCACGAGGAGAACCTCTAGTTTGAAAGAACTAGAGCCAATTGACTTATAGATAAAAAGAACTTTCCATGCCAAACTTAGAGCTCTCAAACAAGTAGTAGTGGAGATGGAGGATAAACCACTTATAGATTATATTATGCCTAGTGTGGAGAGAATTAAATCTAGCATAGTATGACCATTTGTCAACAATAATAACTTTGAGCTGAAGCCAAATTTAAGACAAATGGTATGGAGTTTTCAATTCCATGGTTTTTCCTGTGAAGATCCAAATGATCATTTGAAAACCTTTTTGAAGAATTACGATACATTCAAAATCAACAACGTGTCAAAAGAAGCAATCAAATTGAGGTTTTTCCCATTCTCACTAAAGGATAAAGTGAAGTCACGGTTGCATTCTAGGCCTCCAAACACATTCATAACTTAAGCAGAGTTAGCCCAGATATTTCTGATAAAATATTTTCCACCTGCAAAGATTATTAAGTTAAGGAACGAGATTTTGATTTTTTTCAACAAGATGATGAGTCACTACATAAGGCAAATGAGAGGTATAAGGATTTGTAGCATTAATGCCCATATTATGGAGTCCCAAAATGCATGCTTATGTAGATATTTTACAATTGTCTTTATCCCAACATGAAGAATATTATTGATGTTGTAGCAGAAGGCTCATTCATGGGAAGAAGTTTGCTTGAGTCTTCGGCATTGATTGAGTAAATAGCAGCAAACTCATATCAATAGAACAATGAGAAAGTAAGGTTGAGGAAGAATTCATTAGGTGTACATAGTATGGAGGCCATAACTATCTTGAGTGTAAAATTTGATGTTTTGGTAAGTAAGTTGGATAGGCTTTTAGTGAATAGCGTGAGCTCGAGCCAAGTGTCAGGTAGTTGTAAAGTTTATGGGTTGAATCATTATGGAGATGTCCATACATGGTTCAACAAGTTTAGAAGGTTATAGAGTAGGTGAAATTTGTTAGGTATCATTGTCACGCCCTACGGAGGTGCGACATGTTCCCGTAGAATAATTAATAATCACCAAACAATGGAAACCAGTAAATATTCTGCAAGGGATGCAAAATTTTTTTTTATATACATAAAATATTTACTACGTATTAAATTATGGAATAATAACCTTCCATTACATATTGCATTTACTACCTTAAACATTACTTTACTTACTCGATTTATTTATTTAAATATTTTAAACTGGTTCAAGTCCTTGTCATCAAGTGAGTCCTGCTGAAAAAGGTGCTTTGTAATCCATGCGCTCCATCCATCTATTAACCTGTGTTCATCAAATGATGAACGTTGAGTATATTACTCAATGGTGCTTAAACAACGTAACATAGAAAATATTATCAAGAACATAACATGAATAATAATAATCCACGTGATCCAATTCATCTTAATAGTAACATCACCATATAATCATATACAATATTTTTCTGAACATTTCAGATTTATATACTTTTATTTGTTCTCTAAAATATTTATATCATTGATCATCTACATCGATACTTTATTAAATTTCATTATAACATATTTTATTTTCTTCAGTTAATCATCATTACTTATAAGAATAACTCATACATTATTCATTTTAACCTCTTAACATACTATTTCATTATACTAACAACAATTAAGAATTAATATCATATATTATCATTCTACCATAATTTTTCCAATACTCTAAATTGCTCAAACACATGTACAAACGAGTATCATCACTTCCATAAATATTTTAAAATATAATGAAATCCTGTAAGTGGTCATAAATATCATCTTTCACTTTATTACTTATTTCTTCCATTAATAATTCATAACATAATTCATAAAGTTAATTTTTTTCTTAATTAACATTCAATAAAAATGGCATTAATTAATGACCTCATAATTCATCATTTTATCATCGTCTATGAGCATAAGAACCAATATTTATATTCCACTACTTTTATTATATAATTATATTTATCGTATTAGAAATAACAATAACTATTTTAAATGCATCACTAACATAATCCATTAAATCATACCATAAATCATTATTCAATGCAATACTTATAAGAACACGATTATGATGCATTCATCACTTTATCATCATGTTTATATATCCTTTATTCATGTATTTTCATAATGATGAATGAAAAATGTTATCTGTGAGAATGCATTCGTGTCATGCATTCTCCCTCTTATTTTCCTGTATCATTTCATTCCATTTGCCCTTTTCACATATTGGGCCAATTCATATCATATGCGCGCTTGGTACTGAGTCTACATCTCATTTCATTTCTATGGTTCAACAAACTGGAACCTATGTCACATTTATTTCATGAATTTCCCTTTTTTTCAGTAGGAATTCATTTCATAATACCCAAGTACCTTTTTCATTTATCATTACCTCACTTTTGCTCTCTTTTCCTCCTTCCTTATTTCTCCATGTCATGTCATGTCATGTTTATGCATATGGTAACTGATGTTTCATGACATGATATGTATACTTTAAGTTTAATGTTATAATGAACATATATAAGCTCTATAATAATGAATCATTTGTCATCCATTAAATATAACATCCATAACATATATTCATTGATATTAGTTAAAATACCATGACATAATAATCCATTATCAATATTCATCAAATATAATACTATACACAACTCATGTTATTATTAAATATAATAATATTCATTCCATCATATAAATTTTACTTCCT
>CANYBF010843906.1:0-41625 GCA_948192965.1 Dalechampia spathulata
ACATGATATTAAATATGGTAAATGTGAATAATACTTTAATGTACATGATGATATGATTTTCATTAAAGGATGTTATGATAAGTAATAGAATTAAATTTATTAATTAAAGATAAATATTTAATATGTGATTATTATGGTTCAGAGGGAAATCAAAGCATTCCATTGGGAAATTGAATAAAGAAACGAAAACAGGTTTGTGCTTTTTAGCTGATTCCACATTTTTGGATCGACAGGTAAGTATAAACTTACCTTAACATATTGTTACATGTTCTATTTTATAGTTTTATTTTATTATGGTTTTGATTGATTAAAGGTATGTAGGAATTGAATTCCATAAGTTATACATTTTAAAGTATGAAAATGCACACAATGATCTTCACATTTAATAATTTATGATACTATAACATTATGTGATAATAATGTTTATGGAAATGATAATATTAACATAAATTATAAATATGGATAGTTAATGACATAAGTAATAAATCATTAATAATAATATATGTTTATTATTAATAATTATAAGTCTTAATTGATGATGATATGATATACATATTAATGATATGATGTGTTATAATGATGATATAATATATGTGATGATGATATGTTATATATGATAATAATATGTTATATATGGTGATGAAATATGATAAATGAAAATGATCATTTATTTATATCATTATATTAAAGTTGTGAGAAGAAGTATGTATATGGTAAATTATTTTAATGTATACATGGATAACATGACATTAAACATATTAATTATATGCTATAGATTATATATGTAGAGAAAAGTAAATACATGATAGAATGCATAAGTTATAAGAAGAGAATAATATTTATTGTATTTGCATTATGGAAGTGATTTTCATTATGTCTTTTTCAAAGAATGTATAATGTATACAATATGACATTGATACTATTTAAATTATGTGCTATATGAAATGAATGCTATAAGAAATGGATGATGTATAAAATAAATGATATATAAAGTGAATGTAACAATAAAATGGATGATGTTCGATACCTTTCATGGTGTTTATATTTGTGTTCATTATAGCATCATGACATAAAGCTTGCATATCATGTTCTGAGACATCAAATGACATATTCATGATTATGACATGACATGGAGAAATAAGGAAGGAGAAAATTAAGTGAATGTAAAGAAATGAAAATAAAAAAGGTACTTGGGTATTATGAAATGAATTCCTACGGGGAATGAATCAAAAGGAAAATGATATGAATTCTATAAAATGATATATGATGAAATGTAAGACTCAGTATCAAGTATGCATATGATATGAAATGGCCCAGTATATAAAAAAAAAAAAAGAAGGTAAATGTTTTGAAATGAAATGTTACAGGAAAATAAGAGGGAGGATGCATAACATGAATGCATTCTCATATACCAGCATTTTCATTCATACATTATGAAGTACAGTGGATGAAATGATGAAAGCACTTTAGGTGTACATACATGAAGGGTATAGAAACGTAATAATTTTACATGAAATATTATTTTGAGAAAGTATGATGAACATAGTTGCATTCTTATATGGATGATATGTGATGATGATGATGATAATAATAATAATAATAATAATAATAATAATAATAATAATAATAAAATAAATAACGAAAAATGCATAGGAAATTAACATTCATAATATATGCAACTTTACTTTATTATATAATGATTACTATATGAAATGATTTGAATATATGCTCAATGGTAAGAATGATTATGATAATAGAATGATGATTGCACCATAATCGTATTTGTATGGGTATTACATTTAATAATAAATTATGTTATGGTATGATGAAGTATGTTAGGGACGCATTCATAAACAATTATTGATAATTTTAATGCATTAAACATACTTATATATTAGAAGCCAAGGAATACAGTTATAGGAGCTTATGCTAATAGACAGTGATAATGTGATGAATATTTATATATACATTATCATCCTTTAATGCCATTAATGTTGAATGTTAGTAATAAAAATATATAATTAATATGATTAATTATACTATGAATTACGAATAAAAGGAATATGTGATTAAGTGAAAAATGGTATTTCTGAATGCTTATAGGATTTTATTATACTTTGAATTGTCATGAAATTATGAAATTGGTTACAGATATATGGATAAGTAGTTTAGAAATGTTAATAGATGTATAATTATAATTGATATAGTATACATGACATTATTACATCGTTTAAAGGTAATGTTTCATGAGACCAGGGCTATGTAACATGATAATAAACTTAATAAGATATTGATATTATTGAACAAAGATATGCGTAATATAGAAAATATATAAAGGTGAATAAACATGAAATGTTCAAAAATTATTTTATGTGATTTTACGATGATGTTATAAATACAATGAGATGAATTATGAGATTTGTTTCATACATGTTATATGAGTGATTGTGTTTTTTTATATTATGTTTAAAAGCACCACTGAGTGAAATACTCAGCGTTCATCATTTGATGGACGTAAGTTAATAGATGGATGGAATGCACGGATCCCAACGAACCAGTTCAGCAAGACTTCCTTTAAAGTCAAGGACTAGGTACAACTGAAGGTTTCTATTAAAGATTATCTAGGAGTTTAAAATAATGTATAAGGCAGTAAAAGTAAATATGCAAAGTGGGGTCTATGATTCTGCAATGCATTATGCTGATATATATATAAAAAAATACACAACCCTTATAGAGTAATCAGTGGTTTCCATGTATCGAAGATCATTAATTATTCTACGGGAGCATGTCGCACCTTAAAAAGGCATGACAGTAAAAGAAAGTAGATTATATCCTTAGCAATCCATCAACCAATGCCATTCAATACTTAATAGATAAATCTATCCCTAGCATCCATCTAATAAGCAATAAAACAATGAATTTGAAAATAAAACTCTATGAATGAGGCCATTACTCATAAAGGTCTATTAAAGATCAACTGATTTAAGTTAATACAAATGCAAAAAAAGAAACTGTCAAAGAAATATAGTTCAAACAATCCCCCAACACCCTAAATAACGTTTCAGCCTAGCATCTCAAAAACACAGCATACAATATTCATCATTATTCTAATAAAATGTCAAGAAGAATATAAGAAAGGAAGTAAAGCTTATAAACTCTGATTCTCTTTTTTTTAGCTCTCCCCATTTTTCTTCAGATGGGTCCCTCCTCCTTCTTGCTCAATCCTGCGTGCTATATATCCCTCCTACTGGTTACTGTCTGCTGTATGCCGTCCTCCTGCCAGAAACCATTTTTCTACTCCCTCTTTTCCTTCTCCATCAGCTGCCCTTTCCATGTAACTCCCAATCTTCTTTTCTCTTCTTGGACCACTTTTCCTCCTTTTACATTTACTAAATTATTCTTATATTAAAACATAAAATAAGTAGTATATTTATAAACTAAAATAAAATTACAAAAATCAAGTAAACTAACTCCTAAATTACCTAATTAACATAAATTAGCCAAGAAAAATTAAAATAATTAAGCCTAAATATCAGCAAAATAGGTTGATATCATGGACCTTGAAGATATTGATTTTGAAAGGATGAAAATAGATATTTAGACCAAAATACTATAAATCAAAGTGTTTGATATTTTTATTCCTTCTTACTATTTTAAATATTTTTTATTTTATTTAGACTTTACCTTAATTGACTTACTAATTTCAAAGAAGAAATTATTTTTAAAAAATTGATTTAACTTGTGTATTATTTTTTGAATTGATATATTTATTGTTTTACTTTATTAAATTAGCTTACTAATTTATTTTTAAATTTATGAATACACAAGAGAATTGAGTGAGCTTGACAACTTTACCATCCCCATTGAATCTCTTTCTAAAAGACCCAGTTTTCTTCTCTTTCACTTCCCTGGTTGGAGAATTCATTCTTTGCATTCCATCCAAGTAAAGGGATTCTTGAAGTTGATGCTGTCACATTGTATAAATGAATTCAATGGGAAGCTCAAGTTGTTGATATCAGAAGCTTAGAGATAAAAATGGTGTCTTCTACGAATGCCAATAAACATCATCAACCATTGATGATAGTATTCAAGGGTAGTTTATGTAGTAAAAAGAGCCAAATAGCCACCAAATTAGCTTCATTTCTTTGATATCCTCTGATTGATGAGGGAGATATCATCCAAGCCCTTCCAACCTTGTCTTCTGCTTCAGATTTGCCTTTTTGAATTGTCACTCAAATCTCTTCAACTCAAATCAGCTTGAAGCTCAATGTTATCATGAATTCTGAGCTCTCTCACCTTTCCCACTTGGATCATTTGGGGAAACTGACCAGTTCCAGAGGGGCTTGTTTGCTCATTCTTGATTATGAACCTACAAGCGGTGTTGGACATGTCCCAAACCTCCACATCGACATCAACAAGCCATTTATCATGGAGGAATTTGTGCCTGCAATGCTACGTGCTGCTGAGTCCCTTAAAGCTGGTAAGTATATATCACCAAATTACGATAATCACATGCATATATGTATGTATGTATATAGACATGATTTATTTAGCATGAAAAATGCAGGTGGAGGAGCATGAAGAAACAGCACCCGCCCAAGCCAAAAGAGCTTCCTCTCAAGTGGATCTAATCTGATTTCTGTTTATAATAATAAACTGCTTGCTTGGTACAAGCAGCAGAAGGTGTTTCGTTTCTCGTTATTGATGTCATTATAATAAAGTGTTACTCATTTTTAAATATTAATAGAATTACTACATATGTACATGCATTATTAATTAAAACACTTGTATTAGCCATAAGCTTACGAATCAAAGAGGCAACTTGCCATATGAGCCAACAACACTGTTGCTCCGCAGTTGCAGTCTTGCTATCAGGTTCCAAGCAAGTTAAAGACCTTGGAAAATACCCCCCATACAGAATAACATCCCTCCATTCATATGATTAATTAGTAGCTACACTTGAAAATGAGACGAAAAGAGTGCCAAAATACCCTTTTGTAAGTATTTATCGAAGAAAAAAATATAATATTAAATAAATAATTAAAAAAGAAGGGAGAAAATTCATAAAAAGACCCAATTTATTATCAAATTCTAATAATAGTGGATCTAAGAATAGACATGAATATGTGTGAAGAAAGATGGAAAGACTAGGTCAAGCATTTGTCTGAATTGTCATGTAAAAGTATTTGTAAATTTTCAAGCTCAACCCTTCATATGTATCTCTCCAGGAAACAAGAACCAACCTAACTTTATGTCAGTTTTTTTTTATGTTCCCTTGTCTACCTTTTCCAATGTCTCCTTCCTTCCTCCTATGCCTTGTTATCATCCCTTTCTTCTCCTTTGCTCGCTCTCTTCCTGTTCCCACCGGTACAACTCTTCCATTTCTTTCCTTTGTTTTAGGCCATGCAGTTGAATGCTATTGCTGTCATTGTGAATCTGAATGTTTGGTGCAGGTTTTGCTTTAAGCTGTGGTTCGGCAGATGAAGTACTTCAGGGCAGCGTAAAGTTCATTCCTGACGATGATTTCATAGCAGTCGGAAACAAATCTGTCGTCGATAAACCCGGTTTACTTCCTGTATTGACTTCATTGCGGTATTTCCCCGACGTAAAAGCCCGCAAGTATTGCTATGAATTTCCAAGCACTAAAGGAGCGAAATATTTAGTAAGAAGTACGTATTATTATGGAGAATTTGATGGAGGAAAAGAGCCACCTGTGTTCGATCAAATTGTTCAAGGGACAAAATGGGCCACCGTTAATACCACAGAAGATTATGCCAATGAGCTAACTACTTATTATGAGATTGTCGTGCTGTCTACTTCTAAAACGCTTAGCGTTTGTCTTGCCAGAAATAAACAAACCACTTCTAGCCCTTTTATATCGACTCTTGAATTGAAGAACCTTGATGATTCCATATATAATTCCACCGACTTCTCTATGTTTGCACTTACCACGCTTGCTCGACATAGTTTTGGAGATCAGGGAAACATAACCGGGTAGGCCAACCTGTCATATATTTCTTTTTAAAAGAATTGTTTGCTAGAAAATGGCGTTTCTTTCCATTTTATGATATGCTATGCTATTAATGTCACATTGCTAGGTACCCGAATGATAAATTCAGACGGTTCTGGCAACCGTTCATGGACGACGAAACTCCCTTTGTGGGAAGTCATTCAACTGTTACTCCTTCAGATTTTTGGAACTTCCCTCCGAAGACGATATTCGATACAGCAATCACAACAAGCAAGGGGAAGCCACTGGTATTGCAATGGCCAAACACTACACTTCCTGTTTCCAAATACTATATTGCACTCTATTTCCAGGATAATCGAACTCCAAGTCCGGTTAGTTGGAGAGTTTTCACTGTTTTTATAAATGGGAAGACATTTTATGAAGATCTAAATGTGACAACCAAAGGTGTCGCTGTTTACGCACCCGATTGGCCACTTTCAGGACAGACCAAAATCACGTTAACCCCAGCTGACGAGTCACCTGTTGGGCCCATAATTAATGCTGGTGAAATCTTTCAGATTTTACCGCTTGGTGGGATGACTTTCACGAGAGACGGTATAAGTTCTTAATAATAAATAATCGGATAAGTCATTCATTTAGATCCTCTCTACCGAGTAGTTGATAATTCTTTTTGGTTTGGTATTATGCGCGCTGAAGTTCTGGCAATGGAAGATTTAGCAAGAAGCTTTGACAATCCACCTCCTGATTGGAGTGGTGATCCTTGCTTGCCTCGTAAGCATTCGTGGACTGGAGTTGCATGTTCTCGAGATAAATTGATCAAAGTTGTCTCTTTGTAAGTAGTAATTAATGCATGCAACGTATACACTTGTTGAATTCCTGAACCTTGACAACTTACGACTCTAGTCCACACAATGATGGTTTTATGGATAGGGACCTTACAGGCTTAGGGATTTCTGGTTCGCTGCCTTCAAGCATAGGCAATTTAACTGCAGTTACACATCTGTACGTAGTTTCACCTCACCCTGCTGACGTTTTTCTTTTCATATTGATGAGGAAAGATAAACTGTCTGGTTTATTTGCTGATGCTTACAGCTTGCTAGGAGACAATAAACTGTCTGGTTCCATTCCAGACTTGAGCACGATGAAGGACCTTCAAATTTTGTATGGTTCATTTAATGTTGCTTGTATTTACAAAATACTTGATTGTGATTTGCTTCCTTGCTCCTGATCCCAAATTCCCCTTGCAATGTTATCAAGACATTTGGATAACAACCAGTTTGCAGGATCAATCCCTCCATCGCTAAGCCAACTCAAAGCGCTTCATGAAATGTACGTTGATTGCTAGTAAAAGCAAATTCCCAACTCATGTCGCCCATTCCTGACCCTTCTTTGGTTGGCAGATTCCTCCAAAATAACAATCTCACCGGCAAAATCCCATCCTCTCTGCTAAAGAATACCAACATAAATCTCAAGTACGAAATTGATCTTTTAGATCGTCTCCAGGCCAAGAGTTGTGATGTGATTGCTTTTCTAATCCTATTGCTTTTACAACAACAGGGTATCTCCTGGAAATCGGCTATCTTCTTGAGCAGACAAGAGGCAACTGGAGAAGCAAAGTCAAGCAAGACAAAACCTTTTCCTGGGAACCACGTTTTTGGATTTACCGGGGAAGTCTTAGGCCATTAATGAAACCAAACCAGGTCCACAGATCTGAGAGATAAGTTGATCTGGACGAACATCCAAGAAAAGCTTGAATTCATGTTTGCAATAGGAAAATAGTAGCATGGCAACAATTTTATGTACAGGATGAATTAAGCTTAAAACCAGAAAATATGAGTTGCAGGATTTTGATGCTTCTCCATGGTTGATATTTTTCATTTCTATTATTCCTTCAGTATTATGATCAAGTTTATCAAATAAATTTCTATTTAATTAAATTTTTTAATCATTGACAGATAATTCAGTTATTTATACCCTTGATTGTGGGGTTTCTGTTAGCACTTTAAGGTTTTCGAGTTCTAAAAATAATTTCACCAAACTATTTCGCAACTTTTGGAAACTTTAAATGTTTCTAGGACGAAATTATAATATACAAAATTATTGATACCATTGCTAGAAAAGAAATACAGCAATTACGGGGACCTAATTGAAATATTTCTCTTTACCCGCTAAAGCAGAGGTTTTGAAAGGCGGTCACATTCTTGATCAAAAGGCAGTCTCTCAAGTCTGTGACCCAACAGATATGTCTTCAGTAGAACACGGATTTGAAGAAAGTGAGGAGGAGGAGGAGGAGGAGGAGGAGGAGATTTCTTCATCCGATGACGCTTATGCGCTTGACCAAGAAACAGAGCTTGAAAACGACGATTTTGATGGTCAATGCCAGTCAATTTTGCCATCCGCGTCTAGTGCACATCTCAAATCAAAGAATGTCGACGCTCTTTTAAGGTAATTTCAATTTTTAAACGAACAACTACTAAAACCAATTGGCTATTTACCTCAAATTCACCAAAGCTTTTCCCAAAAGTAAAGCTACGGAGTTGGCCATCTTTTTTTTAGCTAATGGTAAGGTTTCAATAATGGTCAAAAGCATGCTGAAATTCGGTGATTTTGATGTGCCAGAGGCAATCTTGTTGTAAAGAGACAGTCTTTGCTTCCCAGAGTACTTTCAGTAACAGAAGGAGCAGCAATATGCCGGAAACCTTTTAAACCACCATGTTCTGTTGGATATAAAGATGATAACCAACAGCTAACCCGTCGCCTTTTGGCTCGTAAACGCTTTGTTCCTTGGGGATCTTCGAGGCCGGTTTTGGTACCTCTTTCTAATGGAATTAATGTGTCAAGTGATGCTGTAGCCGAGGAAAGCGTTGCTTTGCCACCTGGGATTGATCCTTTGGTCTTGTGGCCACCTGAAGAATGTGATATTGTAGAGGATAATACAACATCTATTGTCGTGGATCCTTCGCTTGTTCGATTCCTTCGACCCCATCAAAGGTATTTCACCATACTTTAAGTGACTAAAAATTTGTAAGTGAACATTCAATACTCACTTCAGCTGGAGTCTAGTGTCTAAGCTATCAATAATACTAAACTTGTATGCAGAGAAGGGGTTCAATTCATGTTCGAATGTGTTTCAGGATTGCATAACGGTGCCAATATTAATGGATGTATTTTGGCCGATGATATGGGGTAATATCTTATCTTTAATTAGCTCATCATGTGGACCATTGCTTATACATTGATCTAAAGGTTGTGTCATTTCTTTCTTCACCAGTTTAGGGAAGACATTGCAGTCAATCGCATTGCTCTACACTCTTCTTTGTCAAGGTTTTGATAGAAAGCCCATGGTAAGAAAATCCATCATTGTAACCCCAACTAGTCTAGTGAGTAATTGGGAGGCTGAAATCAAGAAATGGGTTGGGGAAAGGGTGAGCCTTATAGCTCTTTGTGAAAGCACCCGGGATGATGTCGTCTCTGGAATTGACAATTTCACAAGTCCTTGGAGCAATTTGCAGGTGAAAACACAAACAATTAGCCAGCATTTATTTTTTGGATAAATATGTTCTAATGCCATCTATCTCCCCTAGGTACTGATTGTTTCTTATGAGACATTCCGGATGCATTCATCAAAATTCAGCCATAGTGAATCATGTGATCTTCTTATATGTGATGAGGCTCACAGGCTTAAAAATGACCAGACACTAACAAATAGGGTACAGTTTATTCTAATTCTCATGTGTTTGTTTCTGAAAAGTGCTATTTAATTTTTTCCCTAAACCTATTCATGACTATTTCTTTGGCAAAAGGCATTAGCTGCTCTCTCATGCAAGCGCCGCATTTTGTTGTCTGGAACTCCAATGCAAGTAAGAGACATTGGTTAAAGTCATTTATGATATTTTCGATGCTGAAGATTTCATTTAAATTTACGGGTCAATTTCGTTTGAACCCATGCCAGAATGACCTAGAAGAGTTTTTCGCAATGGTAAACTTCACTAATCCAGGAATTTTGGGCGATGCTGCTTATTTTCGTCGTTATTATGAGGTGAGCTCAATTTACATTCTAATGATTTTTTTGTTCTAAATTTCAAATGCATTTTAGTCGTTTTACTTATTTTCACCTCTACCTTGAGGGGGTTGTCATCTCAACATAATTATTGGCATTATTATACAAGTAAACTGGCGTATCTCTCTTTATTTATGAAGTGAAAGTTGGCAGTTATACATGTGCTTGATGGATTGTACATTGGACTACTGTAACCATGTGACAGTTAACTTGTTACTTGGTATTAGAAATAAAACCTGTCACCTGATGTATCTTTCCATTGACTTGACTTGTTATCTTATAGTGCCTACGGGCTAAATTAGAAATAATATTCACAGTGAAAGATACCATGCTGAATTAGTAATCCTTTAAACTTTTATCTTGGTCCTTAGCTTGAAAAATTCATGTTGACATTTGCTATATCTTCTTTTTAACTGAACAAATATTGCACTGTAGAATACGGCCCATACACTTGAGCAGCCTTTGATACTTATGTGGAACTTTAACTCTTTCATTTTCTTCAAGATATGCTTGGTGGATTGGTTGCCAGTACATCCTTTATAAGTAGTTCTTGATGTATACATTTACATGGGTACGAGCAGTTGTACATCCTTTATATGCTCTTAAGTTTTCTCTCGTGTAAAATATGAAGATACCAATCATCACTGGAAGAGAACCAACTTCCACCGAAGAAGAGAAGAAGTTTGGTGCTGAGCGCTCTGGAGAATTAAGTGAAAAAGTGAATCAGGTAATCTTCATTCTAATACAAGTCCAATGGCAGAATTGGCTTTTGCAGGGATCGGGCAATTGTTATATTTTAAATATAATTTTTGTACCATCAAGAAGTTGAATTTTCGGTTTTGTTAAAGCATTGTTTTATATCTTTCTTAAAATTGGTTGCAGTTCATCTTGAGAAGAACTAATGCGCTGCTGTCAAATCACCTCCCACCAAAGGTGTGTCCTCTATAGTTTAAGATGATACCATGACGGGAATAATCTATTTTTCAACGATGATGACTTTTAGGTCTACCAGTTAAGCTCTATTTCCTTTAGTTTGTCATGGTCAATCATACTACTGTCAGAGTTGGTCTTTTGGCTTTAGTTTCTTACCAAATTGTTCTGCTGGTATTTTTATTGTTTATATTTCTCTCTCTTTCTGTTCAAGTTGAACTTATAACCTTGAAGTTAAAGTTTGTTATTTATATTCAAACTTGTATTTCAGATTGTTGAAGTTGTTTGCTGCAAGTTGACCCCTCTCCAAGCAGAACTATATAACCATTTTATTCATTCCAAAAATGTGAGTTTTTTTGTGTTCTGTTTTAGATAACAAAAGACGTCACTAAATATTGGAATTCAGAGGCATAGGAATGAAATGAAACCATTTCTTGCTCCTTTCTCAATAACAGGTGAAAAGAGCAATTACTGAAGAATCAAAGCAATCAAAGATTTTGGCGTATATTACTGCTCTTAAGAAGCTTTGCAATCATCCTAAGGTATACAAAATTTTAGAATTTGATGGCTTAGGGCACACAATCATACTTTTGATATACAGAATAGAAGAACTGCTAAAGTTACCCTCTACATCTTCGAGTGGATATATTCTATCCTGCAATATGTTTCAGCAAGCAACTTTCTTCCTTTTGGGATAAAAACTGCTGGTGAACATCTATTAATATATCCAATGGTTTGACAGGCGTACAGTTCATCAGTAATTATTCTATGAAGAGCACACAATCTTTTTTTTGTAATTTTAACTCTATGAAAGTTGACCTGCACGGTGGAGTTCCCACAAGGGCAAATAGCGAACATCTATTAATATATCCAATGGTTTGACAGGCTTGCAGTGCATCAGAAAATTCGATGAAGAGCATAGAATCTTTTTATAATTTTAACTTTATGAAAGTTGAGCTCCATGGTGGAGTTCCCAAGGGCAGTATATAGAAACAAGAGTTTATGTGTGTTGATGAAAATGAAAGACAAGTTTATTCAATTTATGTTCATAGAATGACAGGAATCCTCCGTAGCTTTGCAATATTTTGAGCAACTTTTGTATCACATAAATTAGAAATAGAGAATCTATCTCTAGGCAAGTTAGAGTAAAGGGATTTTTGGTGAACAAAATCTCACGTGGTAATTCTAATGCTGCACTTTTTTTTAATCACTTAAAAGTTCCCCAGTGCATGTAAAGATGCATGGGCATTTTGACTCATTCATTATTTTAGATGCTATATCATCTACAAGGGCTTTAGGTAGTTTATGTGTCAATTCATATACATGACTTTGATGTGCTTGTCATCTTCCTATTTGATTTCTAATCTCTGTATGATATGAGAATCCATTCCCATAAGAATAATCTACATATGCAGCTTATATATAATACAATAAGAAGTGGAAGTCCAGGAACTTCAGGGTTTGAGGACTGCATGCGCTTTTTCCCTCCAGGGATGTTCTCTGGGAGGTAACCATCCATTCTATGTTTTATGTATTTCTCATTCTCTTATGAATTAAATTTTCTGTGTTTTTCTTTTTCTCTTTCTATTTGCTTGCTTATTTGTCGATCTTCAAAATATTGTTAGATCTAGTTCATGGACTGGTGGCTATGGGGAATGGGTTGAACTTTCTGGTAAAATGAATGTTTTGGCGCGTCTGCTAGCTCATTTGCGTCAGAAAACTGATGACCGGATTGTTCTTGTCTCAAACTATACACAGGTAATTATACATGTAATTTGAACAAATCTCAGAATGCAAGCGTTGCACAGACCAAACATGGGATCAATCACATATCCAGATTTTCTTTTAAAGAGAGAGTGAACTATAACTGGCCAAGTTAAAGTTTTTGATCTTGTCACAAATGCTCAGGCTAAGACAAGTCTTTTTATTGTCCATAAAACACTGCAACTTAAATCATTTCATTAAAGCAGTCATTCCCAACCTTAGTGGGGGGAGTAACGACTGATTGTGTCATCACAGTGAGTAATGGCTGTTGCTTATCAGACCCTGGATCTCTTTGCTCAATTGTGCCGAGAAAGAAGATATCCACACTTAAGGTTGGATGGAGCCACATCAATTAGTAAAAGACAAAAGCTAGTCAATTGCTTCAATGATCTGTCCAAGGTATTAACGCTTTGTTATGTCTGCACAGTGTACTCTGTTTTTGGCAGTGAAGGCATGTGGAGTTGTGATCAGCTTGATAACCAATTTAACCATTTTAACTTCACATCCTGCAGGATGAGTTTGTATTTCTGTTAAGCAGCAAGGCTGGTGGTTGTGGACTTAATCTGATCGGTGGTAATCGACTTGTCTTGTTCGATCCTGACTGGAATCCTGCTAATGACAAACAGGTAAGTGCCTTGAATAACGTCTGTGCTAGATATACAACTATAGAAGAAATTTTTATCTTCATTCTGTTTGGATTACGTAATTCTATCCTTCCACCAATAGGCTGCTGCAAGAGTTTGGAGGGATGGACAGAAGAAGAGAGTATACATATACAGATTTCTGAGTACCGGAACAATTGAAGAAAAGGTTGATAGCCAACAACTGAGTAGATGAAGTTATTTTATCCATTTTTTTCTTGCTTGAGCATTCAACAAATAATGAATTATCATGTTAATTGATTTGCTCCTATAACTTTTACAGGTTTACCAGCGCCAGATGTCAAAAGAAGGGTTACAAAAAGTTATTCAGCATGAGCAAAAAGGAGGTTTTACAACACAGGTTCTTTAATATAGCTATTGCTTTTGCTATATGGTTGGAATTTCTCCCATATGCTTTCTATCAATGTTCTAGTATCGCAGGGAAATTTTCTTTCAACTGAAGATCTACGAGATCTGTTCACATTTCACGGGGATATCAGGTAATATATTTCCCATTAGTGGCTATATATTTCATGATTATAAATAAAACCCTTTTAGCCCGTTTCAAAGGTTATTTCATGGTAAAATCATGGGAGGGACAATCTAATACAAACATCGCCAAGTTTTGTGCTCTGAAATAAAGTTTTTTTAATTTTTCTCCAAGAGAAGCATATGTCTTGTAAGTTTTGGACAAATTCAGGTTTAATTATAGGGTTATTGTAGCTCTGTGTTAGGAATTGTGACTACAGCATTTACATAAATGATGATAAAAGAAATGATCATGTTGCGATGTGGGGTATATCAAGCCTCATTTGTAATTGTCAATGGTTTGCTGCCAAGTTCTATGCAAGCTTTGCTTAATGAAGGATTGCCTTTAGTTCGGTGTAATTGCATGGAAACTATTACCCATAAATCTCTAAAAGCATTACCGCCTCAATGGAGTATGCTGCGTACCTCTTATGTTGATATTTCTGAAATGTGCCTGTTTGTGTGTTTGATATCACATGAACTCCATACACCAGTTAACTAGGGCTTATCATGCTCCAACTTCGTAATTTTTGTTTGAAATTAACTACCTAGGTCTGAAATACATGAAAAGATGAACTGTGATCGTTGCTCATCTCATGATGGCGAACATGAGAGCATAAAAGATGAAGATGAACCAACAAGTAGAAGATATCAAAATGAAGAGATGTTTGATATAGGTGGATTTGCAAAAATTGCTGGAATCCTTCACGAGTTGAAAAGCCCAGAGAAGCAGGTTAGTCACCAACTAGCCACAAACCAAAGATCGACTCTTGGTTATTTCAAGTGGCTGATCCCGTCATCGTTGTTAATCTCAGGTAGGGACTCCACTGGAAGAGGATTTGGGTAACTGGGGTCATCACTTTCACTCAACTTCAGTTCCGGATGCAATTCTTCAAGCTTCAGCTGGTGATGAGGTGCCAATATTTAAATTTCTCCATTCTTAGTTCTTGGTTAAGTTTAAAACAGGATGCTCGTATCACAAAAATTACTTCTATATGCAGAAAAGATGGTTTTTTTTTTTTAATGTTTAGTAGAAAAGATAGTAGAACCTAAAATATGTTATGGTGTGAATTTTACCATAGGTGAAGGAGCAATGGTGATTTTCGGGAAGTAGAAGCGGGCTAATATTTTTATGCATCCTTGCAGGTTACGTTTGTTTTCACAAACCAGGTGGATGGAAAACTTGTTCCAATTGAATCAACAACAAATCCAAGGTTGCAGGAGATTGGAAGGAATCAAGATCAGTGTGATGAAAATAAGGAAAACCACAACGGAATTCAACATCAGAAACTTGCACAACTCTTTCCTCGCAATGGGAGAGAGACAATATCCGCCTCGTTCAAGCCTTCAGAAAGAACAAGCTTGAAGCGAATGAGAAGTTTAAAGGTTACAGAAAATGCAGCATTGAAGTCTAAACTATCTTTTGAAAATCAGCTACCACTCAAAAGGTTGTCAACCTCTTACAATGTCGAACGCTGTGATGATTTTGTCTAAAATTTTGGCGGCGTGAAGTTTCCGTTTTCTTCTCAATTGCCCACTGCAGTACTCAGAGGATCAGAGTGACTGCCATGAATTAGAATTATAAAATAATCGAATGCGCTACATCCACGGAAGACCCCAGGAAACTTCAGAGTTGAGGGGTTGGAATAAACTTTTCCAAGTGTAACAGAAATATGTGGAGTTACGATTGGACTGGATTGGATGAATGCCAGGGGAAAAGACAGTTACAGGACCTGAAACTTATCCTATCATGAGGAGTCTGTTTATGTTGCATATGGTTGAGCTTAAACTTATGCGACAGTTGTACTACAGTTACAGCATAACACAGGGGCTGCAGCGTTTTAGCAATTTGATGAATCAAACAGTCATTAATCTCATTTAAAATTACATTCTGGGGCATGGGATGGCGTATTATTGCATGTTGTTGCGGAAGAGGGATGACTGCAACGAATCTGAGGCAACATTCAAAGCACCCAAGTAGGTGATTAAAAAAGAAAGGTGAGTGGAAAATTGTGCATTAAAATGTAGATTATTGTTAGATGGAGGGACACCAAAGACAAACTCTGTTAACCGCATAGGAGACACTGTGCTTAGATCTAATTTTTCTCAACCTCACTCCATTGGGTAACTCCAATCTCTTTGTTCCTTTTCAAAGCTTTCTTACACATGTCCAAACCCCATTTGGTGAATGAATTGAAAATCATGTGAATATCGATTACCTTAATTCAAGGGCATGTTTTAATTTAAGTATACTTAACATGTTATCAGTAGTGATCAAAGAGTGGCATAAAATAGTCTCTTTGGTGTCTTGTTGTTTTGGTAAAGAGCTGAGAGAAGTAGAATTTTTTTTTCTGCAGTAGTTGGATTGAGGATCAGACCAGCTCAAAGCTCACATGGGATTCCGAAAAGCCTATTTACTGGTTGGGTGCTTTGAAAATGAAGTCCCGTGGGAAATGCACCACTCCAGCTTTTCTTTTAAAGGAACATGCACATAGGAATCCACAAGTCTGAAACAGGGCGAATACTCATATTAATTTATATATAAATAATTTAATTTTATATCTATAATTTATAAATTTATAAGCATATAAATATATAAAATATTTTCAAATTTAATATATTGATTACAATATTTATATAAAATATTTTCAAATTTAATATATTGATTACAGATTAAATTCATTTAAATTCATAATATATTAAAAAAATTTAAAAATTTAACTTTAACTCACTCGATTATAAAATAAATCAAATTTAAATCAGATAATTACACTCAACTAAATTCCACCCGAGAGTTGGGCATAAGAAACATCAAAATGGTTTTTGAGTTCACTTAAACTTGCCAAGCTGTCAGAAGTTTTGAAGTAATACTTTATACTTAAGATTATACAATTGGTGAGTGTAACTGGCCATGATTTGGCCACATGAGGCAGAATATTAGGATCAAAATGGCCATATCTGGTAGCCAAAGAGCATCACTTGGAGGTCAAGTCTTCTATAATAAAAATAAAAATAAGGTCAATAATGTCATGATCTTTAGCCTTTAACTTGTGTTTCCACTATTAGTAAAATATTAAGGCATTAGAGAAACCTGTTAGCCTTATCTGTTAATCTACGATAAAAATGACAAATCTAGGTAACATGAGATGTCTGCTAAACATGCACATAAAACAAGGACTAACCCATATATAAATACAAGAAGGCATCTACAAGTGGATATATATAAAGAAACAAAGATCAGAAAGATATAGTGGGTGCTGGTTTTAACGTGGATAGCATGCTCAAACATGTTCAACAGTGAGCAACCAAGCCTCTTCACTTCCTCCATGGACCCAAGAATCTCCTTCTCCAACGACTTTGTAGATACCCAAGCAGCTATCAGATTCGAAACCAAGTACAGAGAAGCACCGGTTTCTTCAGATTTTGAATTCTCTGTCAGCAACTATGCTATGATCCCGGCTGATGAGATCTTCTGCAAAGGCGTCATTCTACCTTTGCAGGATAACTGCAGCAACCACCTCAGAAAAATGACACTAAGAGATGAATTGCTTGCGGATGATGATGAGTTTGACCCGTTTCCAGCTCCAAGGGTGCAGAAGAGCAGTGGCAGGTGGAAAGAAAGGCTGGGATTCAAAAGAGATCACATTGTAACTAAGAAAGCAGATAGAAATCATGGAGTTTTGGAAAGAATAATCGAAGGCAAGAGGCAAGTTTTCATGCATGAGGAGGGACTCGCTAGAAAAAGACAGGTTAGATATGGTTGATTCATGCTTTCATGCAGTTATTTTGACAAATTTGATTTGTGTTCTTTAACAATTGAAGTCTCATGCTTCAAGTACGGTTTCTCCAACTTCTATTGGTAAGTGCAATAGTTTCCTGAATCTGTGATGAACAAGCAACTAACCTTTTCTGGATTGAGCTTGAACATACAAATGGTTGAAAATGTCATATCTGGTGCAGGAAGTGTCGACTGATACAAGAAATGATGGAGAGTGGGAGTAAAGCACAGTTAGACATGACATACTAATTTTACAGATAAAGTCAAGTACAACTTCCTTATCACACAGGAAGGACGTGAAAATGGGCTCATAAGTACAGAAGTTTGCAGTTGTTGGCTTCAAGCACTAGAACTCCATTCATGTAATCCATAGAAGGTTCTTTGTTAATAAGATATCCTTCGAGTTTGCCTTGTATTTCACTTGCAATAAACCACTGCTTACTGCAATGATCTCATTTAATCAGTATATTTTGCAGCCCATGAACTTCAACTGAATTCTAAAAGAGGAAGGCTTAAAATTAACACAAATGGAATCATGTAAAATTGGTTTGGAACAAGCATGTTCCTCCACACAAGGAAATGACCACACAAATACTTTGCATTGCATTAATATCATATTTATGCATGATGTTAAGAACGTTACATCACATGTAGAACTCAGTTATTAGTAATTGTATAGAAGCGATCAAAACTTGTCTCTTCTTGAATATGTAGCGTGCTATGGATATATACAACATAAATACATTGTGATAAAGCCTGTCAAAGAATCAAGGATCATCCCCTATGCCCTAGCATCCATGACTATATTTTACAATTAACTTCCACTAAATCTTGTAAGCACCAATCAATATTTACAATATGCACAAAATTTGCGAGAAAGAATCTGTTGGATACCATTGACTATACACCTGCAACATTTAAGAGTCCGGAATTAGAATACAATCTGAACGCAATGGAACTTCTCACTACAGCGTAAGAATTTGATCTCATCATAGAATATAATGCCTTCCTTCTCATTTGATAAAACAAGTGTCATACAATTTTATAAAACCAACAACCAATCGCAGGATAGATCAACTTACACAGCATGGGCGACAATGGCCACATGAGAAAGAATGCAGGAGTCAGTTGCTTTATGGTTTTAGCCTTCATATAAGTCAATCTAAATCGCGTGGCTGACTGGGACCCAGATACTTATCTACCGATTCTTTTTTGTGCTCAGGATCAAGGCTGCAAGCATCCTCATTTAGTGAATAGATAATTGTACAGGATAACATCTCATTAGCTGAAAGACGACTAGATAATATCTGTGCCTTCAAAGTATAATCAACTCACCTGTTCCTAAGGCCAAGAAGAGTATAATGAGCGGCACTTGCACAAGCAGAAACTGGAGCTACAGCAGCGGCAGGAACACCACGCACAGCAGTTGCGAAGGCAGATCCTGCACTTGCCCCACGTTGATATTTTTTCAATGGAGTCTGAACTAAAGCAGAAGCAGACCTCCCCAGACCATCAGCCAGACTCTCGTATGCCTACCAATTCAAGAACATCAAAAGATTATGTCAACAAATATTCAACCTCCAATTTTCACATTTTTAATAGATTTCTACTCTCAGAAACACACAAAAACTAGAATGCTTAAATGCAAGTGAAATCACACGAAACAGACAGCATATTGTCACCTGTTGAAATCCTTGTTGGGCATTTTTTGGCTGATTTCGCCTAACATTTGGCTTTGTATTGCCTTTCGCAGGCCATGACACAGCAGATGGAATCTTCTTTGCAAGAATACATTCTGTTTGGAGCAAAATGTCATGAGCTCCAGCCGCCAAATGCAACCCAAGTCCAACAGCTTCAAGTGATATGCTTCTAAGAAATGTAATTGTGCCTAAAAAGAAAATTACACGTGGTTAAAACAAATTTTGGCAGGCGTGCTATAAGTTCCTTATTTAAGCAGTTCCTGTATCAAAGTGATACCATTTCAGAAATTATCAGCACCCAGATATACATAGTTATGTCAAAATCAGCCAAACACTAATTAGTGCAAAGTGAGCAATGAAGACTGCTACAGATTTCTCGTTGAGGATGAAGCTGCGATTCAATAACTAACAAACTATTCATGAAGTTTCCACCTGTGAAGTGAATTAAGGCAAAAATCTTGAAGTTTAGGAATATCTTGTAGATTAGGAATATCTTATGAATTAGGAATGTCATGTATTATAGCCTTGATTAGAGGATTCTTAGGATTATTTCCTAGATAATTCTTTCCTTAGTTTATGATATTGTTGTGTATATATATAATGTAAATGTCTCTTTTAAATTAAGAAATCAGTTCATCAAACACAACATGGTATCAGAACATGGCTAAAAAAGAAAATTATTCCAGCATTTTTTTTTTCTATTTTCTAGGATTTCTTCTCTTTGGGTTATGGTTTTTTGTTTCTCAAGGTTGGACTATTCCTTCTTTGACGCCGCCTATTCCCTTCAATAAAGTGACTGCCGACCTACGCTCAGCTGACTTTCGGCAAGCATCTGACCAGCACGTGAAGCTCACACGCCACGTGAAGATTTAGGGTACTGTTCACGCACCGGCGCGTGAGACGATTTCCAACCACCATTTTTTCATTTGTTTCTTCTCCATTGGTGTTTTCGGCCTTTGATAAGGTTTTCTACACATGTTGTTTCCTTACTCTCAACTATCTTGATTGGAGTAAAACTATTCAGGTTCATCTTCAGAGCATTGATAAAGATGATCATTTGACATGTGACCCCCTTACAAATGAATCTCGAACACTTAAGTTGCGTGAGGATGAATCACATGCCACTTTAGTTGTTTGTTCAAATTCATAACTCCATTGATAAAGAGAGGTACTGAGTTTAGTTAATCATTGTGAGTTTGTTAAGGAATTTATTACCTTGAATTTACTTTATCTGGTAAGGGGAATATTTCTTGCATATATGACATTGGCAAGATAGTGTATCGATCTGAAAAAAGCGATAGAAAACTCATACAATCTTCATAGATTACAAACATCGAACTCAACAATCTGTTCCTTTCAATTTGAATATTAAGGAACAACAGAAACAATGGGAACAAATGACAATTATGGGTTTTTTGGCTGCTCTTCCTTTCGAATTTGATGTTTCTTGCAATCAAATTCGATCTAATTATGAACTGCCCACTTTGTTAGAATTTTATACTCGAGTGCTTTGTACAGAGTCTCAACCTCCAATTTTATCTCATGATAATAGTGTTTTAATCAGTCATGGTGGAAACAAATTGAATAATCGTAGTAGGCTAAGTAGAGGTGTGCCTGATTGGAATGACACCCAACCTTAGAAGTCTAGTGGAGTTGTTTGCTATTACTGTCATGAAACAGGACACAAAACAATTTTGTAGGAAACTTCAACACAATCAACAATCTTCATGGCATCAAGCAGCTAATGTTGGGATTTCTAATCCTAGCCTCACCAAGTCTATCACATTGTCTCTTGATGAATATGTCCAATTTTCATAATATCAGGCCGGTCTAAAATTTACTCCTTCCATCATAGCCATAGCTGAGTCAAGTAACTTTAATATTTGTCTTGTTTCCTCCTCTTCCAAGTTGATCATTGATTCAGGTGCTATGGATCATATGACAGGTAACTCTAGTATTTTATTTGCATTCAAAACTAGTTTTTGTCCTCCTATTACTTTAGCTAATGAATCTCAATTAGTGTTATTGGTGTTGGCATTGCTCACATTACATCATCTATGTCTATTTACTCCATGCTATTTCTTCGAAACTTTGCTTTTAACCTACTTTCTATGAGTCAACTTACTCATACCCTAAATGTAGTGTCCCATTTTTTCCTATCCAATGTCTTTTTCAAGATCTTTCGACGAAATAAATTATTGGTAGAGGGTACAAGTCCAGGGGTCTCTACATGGTTGATACCAAAATACCAAGATCTCTTCTTTGTTCTCAAAACTTAACCGCATTTGAAGCTCATTGCTAGTTAGGTCATCCATCTTTGTTTGTGTTGAAAATAATAATATCCTCGATTTCATTTAGTTTCCTGTTTGCAATATGAGTCTTGTCAGTTTGCCAAACATCATCAGTTACCATCTTCACCTCATCTTAATAAACATGCATCTAGTCCATTTGAACCAGTACATTTTTGTTCGGTTACCTCTCAAATTGGCTTCTGCTATTTTGTTACCTTTGTTGATGTTTTCTCTCATGTAACTTGGTTATTTTTAATGAAAAAACGTTGAGTTATTTTCTATACTCTCTGCCTTTTATGTTGAGATTCAAATACAATTTAAAACATTCATTCATTCATATTCTTCAAAGTGATAATGGAACAAAATATTTTTCTAGCATGTTTTAGGATTTCTTATCCAAACATAGCATTATTCACCAATCTTCTTGTGTTGATACTCAAAACAGTGTTGCAGAGCATAAAAACCACCATCTTCTTGAGGTAGCTAG
This sequence comes from Dalechampia spathulata, assembly GCA_948192965.1. Classification (NCBI taxonomy): domain Eukaryota; kingdom Viridiplantae; phylum Streptophyta; class Magnoliopsida; order Malpighiales; family Euphorbiaceae; genus Dalechampia; species Dalechampia spathulata. Next base: position 22,151 of record CANYBF010843906.1, read on the forward strand.
AGCACTTCTTTTTCACATGCATGTCCCAAAACACTTCTGAGCTAATGCAATTTCTAGTACCTGTTTTTTGATTAATCAAATGCCTTCCTCAGTTCTTTCTAGTGACATTCCATATACTATGTTATTTCCCAACACCACTCTATTTCTAATCACCCCTCATGTATTTGGATGTACATGTTTCGTTCAAGATGTACAACCATAACTCCCTAAACTCAATCCTAAATCTCTCAAGTGCCTTTCTTGGTTATTGTTGACAACAAAAAGGTTATAGATGTTTTTCTTGTGCATGTCATCGGTATTTTGTGTCCTCAGATGTAATTGTTTTTGAGTCTACACCATTTTACTCTTCTTCTTCTCCGATTTCCTCCAACTCAGAGGAACCTCTTGTTTATACCATTCATGTGCCTAGTGACATTCCAGTTTTATCACCACATACATCCACCTTAACTAGACCACTTGTTCATCGAGTCTACACTAGGACCTATCCTAATCGTCCTAAGATACTTCCTCCACCTGTTGTCGTTACCATTGAACCCTGGATCTTGGACTCTTCACCACCCTCTTCGCCATCGGATCCTTCTCTGTTGAACTCTATTTCTAACTTGGATTTACCCATTGCTCTTCGCAAAGGTAAACATTCATGTACTTATCCCATCTCCTCTTTCATTTCATATAACTAGTTATCTTCTCGGTGTCTTATCACCACTTTAGATTCTATCCAGATTCTTAAGATTGTTGGTGAGGCTTTGGCACATTCTGGTTGGCGTGCTTTAGAAGCTAATGATACATGGGACCTTGTTTCCTTGCCTCTTGGCAAAAAGGCAATTGATTATAAATGGGTGTTTATTGTGAAAGTTAATCCTAATGGGTCTGTGGCTTGATTGAAAGCTCGCCTTGTTGCCAAGGGTTATGCTCAAACATATGGGGTTGATTATTTTGAGACCTTTTCTCTTGTTGCTAAACATGCATCTATTCATGTATTTATCTCTCTTGCAGCTTCATATGATTGCCCTTACACCAGTTGGATGTGAAGAATGCATTCTTACATGGTGCTCTTTCGAAGGAAGTATATATCGAGCAACCACTTGGGTTTGATGCTCAGGGGAGAAGGCTACCATTTGCAAACTCAAGCGATTATTTTATGGTTTGAAACAAAGTCTTTGAGTTTGGTTTGGCTAGATGTGCGACACCTTCCAACAATTTGGTATGAGTAGAAGTTGATATGATCATACAACGCAAAAGAACAATGGTCATTTAGATGTTGAATGCTTTTCAGATGCAGATTGGACATAATCCAAAATGGATAGGAGATCTACCACCGGATACTGTGTTTTCCTTGGAGGGAATCTAGTTTCTTAGAAAAGTAAAAAGCAGAATGTTGTTTCACGTTCAAGTGCCGAGTCAGAAAATAGAGCTATGGCACAAGCTGTGTGTGAGATGATATGGGTGCTTCAATTATTAAAAAAGATTGGCCAAGAGATTCGAACGCTTGCGAAGTTGTGGTGTGATAATCAGGCAGCTCTATATATTGCTTATAATCTAGTCTATCATGAACGAATGAAGCATACTGGAATTGACTATCACTTCATTCATGGTAAAATTCAAGAGAAACTTATCTCGACAAGATATGTAAGAACCGGGGATCAGTTGGCAGATATCTTTACAAAGGCGGTAAACAGAATACGAATTAAACATACATGTAACAAGTTGGGCATGATAAATTTCTATGCTCCAACTTGAGGAGGAGTGTGAAGTGAATCAAGGCAAATATCTTGTAGATTAAGAATATCTTATGAATTAGGAATGTCATGTATTATAGCCTTGACAAGAGGATTCTTAGAATAGATTATTTCCTAGATAGTTCTTTCCTTAGTTTATGATATTGTTATGTATATATATGATGTAAATGTCTCTCTTTTAAATTGAGAAATCAGTTCTTCAAAACAACACCACCCAAAACAACTTATAATATTAGAAGATTTAAGTCTGAAAGATTTACCTCTCTGCATTCCTTTGAGTACTGTCCGATCCTTCCTATAGCTCTCAACTGGCAATGAAACAAGCTTTGCTGCGCCAGTACCAACAGCAACCAAGGATCGAATGGTAGGAAGGCCTCGCAAAACCTTATGTATCTACACAGTAAAAAGAAACAAATTTATATATATATAGATATACATGCATATATAAGCACTGCAAACGAGTAACAGCTGTAACATTCATATTATGCTAGCTCATGTTATCAAACCTGATTTTGAGAAATATCCTCCAACCACTCGGTTAAAATTGTTTCACATACATTGCCCCAGCCATAGACACCAGCAGCATGAACATGTTTCAGCTCCAGCTCAACCCCCTGTATCAAAATTGCTAATTTGTTGTCAGAGCATTGTAGTCACAACTTTTAATAGCCACACCAAGGACAAGTATTGATTTAGTAGAAGAAAATTAGGACACTGAAGAATCAACACTGAAAGGTACTAAACCTCAACAAATTCTAACTAGCTTTTGGTAGGATGATACTTTTTACAATGCAGTGCAAACTGTGCAATATTTACTTAGCAAGAGCAATAGAAATTTACAGAACAGAAGACATAGTCTTCAATAAGAGAAACAAGCGAACGGCTGATAAGAAATAAGCAATCATGCTAAATGTTCTGTTCACAGAATTCATAGTACAAGAAATCTCATTATGCTGGAATGAAATGACCTAGAATGGCACAGGATACTAAAATAAGATCTTCTATTTTTATTTTATTTTAAATATCAATCAGAAAACTTGGTACAAAAGTGAAACGATCAAAATTCATCACAGCTAGATAGCCAAGTCAAAAAAACACAGCCTACTCACAGAATAGTAACTTTTATTCAGTAAATGTTGCTTCATTAGGTTATCCTAGCGACTGGCAGAACAACTTCATAAAAGTAAAACACAACACACTTAAGGAAATACTCACCTTCCAAGGGACAAGATTTACAAGTTCTACATACTTCCCTCCTCCCAATGCTGCTAGATCAACACGACGAGGACTGTAGTCAACCCGTAGAACAATAGGCCGCACATCAAATTTCTGAAAGAGTAAAATAATCAGTACATAGAATTTGTCTAAGTTTATGAAGGATAAGAACAAAAACAATTGATATCTCTTGAAGGGACATGGCAACTTCCAAAAATAAAGTAGCGCATTCAAGAATAAATTAAACATAGCTATGATAAAGTGTTGAATCCTATTAGTAACTGAATTTATAATGACAAAGTGTTGAATCCTTTTAGTAAATGAATTTATAATAAATTTAAAATGAAATGATATCAAGTTCGTTGGGTCTTGGGTAGAGTGTTTTGGGCATTCAAGATTGACAAACACTAGGCAAAAGAGGGTGAAAACTATAACTGTTCAAAGGAGAACAAAAGAGTTATGTCCTGATAAACCACTTCCTTATGATACTAAATGCAGCAGTAACATGCCAATTTCTTAAATGACAACCATGCACTTGCCTGAAAATATGGGAGCAAAGCCTCCACTGCAATCCTATGTCCTGCAAAATTCATTGTAGCAGATGATTTTTCACCACCAGCATTTATATCATGATCCGATAGGTCATTCAATGAGCTTTTATCTCCAAAAAAGGCAATGAGAAAATCAAGTTGGCTCTGGTGAAGTTGCAACAGCATGGGAAGTAAGGCTACATGCAACCTAAAAGGGGAAAAAATACAATAAACACATGCATTTTTAAAAGGAAAGACTAGACTCAGTTTAATATTTAAACATTGAAACAAAAAAGGCAGGCATACCGGTACTCCTCAAGTGGAGTTAGGGGATCTGGTCTAACAGCCTCCAAATCCAGCTTAAATGCTTTTGAAGAGGAATCCCTGGGACGACCTTTGGAATGATAATACCCCAATACCTTCCATTTCAAACAGATACAATACAATTCAAGAATTGTTTACATTTGAAAAGGAAAACCATTCAATTAAAAAAATTTTTTATGTTACCCGCTGCCAAGGTGCAGATTTGCTCTTGTCATAAAGGTTAAAATCCTGAACTGAAAGTACAAGCTTAGAAGCATATATTCCACCTACTGGAAATAGATCATATTGAAATTGTACCCCAGATAATAAAATCTCAAGATAAGAACTTGTATTCCTTCCATGGACACTTGTAGAGGGATCTTTATTCTTTTCATGAGAATGCCAATCAGAACCAGCAAACATTCTCCAACTCACATTAATATTTTTAAGGAGTATACGTCCTGTAGGCCTTTCACATTCAACAGATCCTGTACACATATAAGAAGGAAGCTTGCATTCCAAAACCTGATTTTGACTAGCCTCCAAACTTGATTCAGATATGTGATTTTCTAGAACATTTAATGAGGTATCCCCATACCATCCACTACTTCCTCTTCCAAAATCTGCATCCCCAAAATTTCTGGACTGGCATTTAAGAATCTCAGGTGGTGATTGCCTACCTGAAGACAATTCTGATAATGGGAGCAAGTCTGATAAGCAATAGCCTTCTATAAGTTCTGGCAATGCACCATCCTGCAAATGTGAGGTTTGAATACACTCTAATCCTAGATGGGGCCCAGATCCATCACAAAATAAATTCTCAGAGACAATTTCAGGAGTTCCAAAACTCAAGCTGCAAACCTCTCCAGGGGGGCATTCTTCAGATGAAACACAAACTTGTGGTACAGCAGAATCAAAATGGCAATCCTCATCCCCATCCAAACAAAACGCATGTTCACATATTTCATCCATCAGACAAAGACTCCCAAGTTTCTTATCACTATCTACACCTGAAACATTCACTTGAGAAGTCGACAGAGAGGGATCATGAGCAGAGGTTCTATCATCATCACTGAGAACATTGCTATCTTGGGCCTGATGAACATTATCCCACCTTGCCTGTAAATGCACAAATGATTCTTCCAAATCAGGCGCAAAAATAGGCTGGAGTTGGGCAGCCAGTATCATCAAACCAGAAAGAGTGTCATGGCAGGTTTCAACATAAATGTGAGATTCTGAACATTCCAACTCCCAGAGAAGACCATTTTCACAGTTAGTTCTCAAACTTGCTTCAATGAGAGATTCCCGAGCAACTTTAACATATCCCATATCGCGAAGATATTCCACATTGTAAGTGCCACCAAGGTTTTCAGTTGCCATACAAACAAGCAACCCTATATCTTGCACTCGAATTTTGTTTTCATTAGCTGCAGAATCTTCTCTAGTTGTACTTAAAACAGTCAAGGATGATGCAGCTAACAGACAAGCTATATGTGGCTCACAAGTTTCATCTTTGTGACATGAGGAACTGGGCCTTGAATGGAAATTGGTGATCAGTGAATTCTTCCAATGAGGCTCATAGCTTAAACCAACATCAACCAACTTAAGAATAAAAGTAGTAACACAAGCTGCATCTGGACCCCCCCTTGGCAAATTGTCATCACCTTCTTTCCCAGCTTGATGAGAAGGCAAGGTGAAAAAAGAACATATTGAGTCCAACCAATCCAAGCGACCACCAGTGGCGACAATTGTGCCACATCTGACAGTAACAGATGTAAATCCATGGAAGTTCATTGGCTCCCATAGGTAAACAATATCAGAACCAGCCTGCCCAGAAGATAGCACATTTGAACCCCCTCCATCACCACGTTTCCTTGTGGATTTGCTACAAGAAATCAGAAGAAATTCCTGATCTGGAACCCCACTAATGGAACCCTGCAATCTACCCTCTCCATGGGCAAGCCAAAAAAAATTGGCACCTCCAATGCCTCCAATATTTGAGACAGACAACAAATTTAGGTTTTGAACTTTCAACTTTAAGCAAAGCCAGAATCCAGGAAGTTCATTCTGCAGTGAACTCTTTATGTCCTCTTTTATATCTGGTCTAATAGAAATCTCAACAGAAACACATTCCACAAAAACTGATGTTTGAGACACTGTTGATGCTTCTTCACTACTTACAATTCCAGAGTCTGCTTGCTTTAGTGCAGTAATCATCTGATCTAAAAGATCTCGCAAATTGGCATATTGAGAAGTGCCAAGATCAATGGTAACAGAAAACAGATCAAAATGCAATAAAAATGCAGAGCTCAAAATCATTTTTTCTCGGGTTTCAGAACTTGTGTCCTCCAGATCCTTCATAGCAGTCACAGATGCAAATTCAGAACTTTTCGATGACTTTTCCTCCCTCTTCCTACAATCCTGCAAAGTAGCCAAGGACTTGGCTCTGTCAACTATTGAAGGACCTGTTACAGAACCCTCTTGCCAAACCATATTAATGGAAGAAAGACAACCAGCTCTATTGCTGACAGATGCAATATTCTCAGCACAAAATGACTGTCCTGAAGAACCGAAGGAGTTGATTTGACTGTCAGTTCTAGATGGTCGACTAACAACATAAACTTTTAAATTACCAATTCTCAAAAGTATTGAACGTGTTGCCTTTAAAGTAGACATCTTCCAAGAACTAGAATCAGATGATAAATTAGTGTCTTGTAATTCTCCCTTTCTAAAAGTCCACGGTGCTGAGACATCAATAGTGAGGAATTGATCACAGGAAAAGTATCCCCCATTTTCACTCCTTCCAAAAGGAAAACACAAAATCATCCTCGCATTAGGTATTGAAATGCTGCCTTTCAACTTCAGAGTTTCTCTTGAACACCTTATTGCAACGCCAGGTGATGAACCCTTTTTCACATCTTCAATAGATGATAGACGCTTATGATTGACATGTGGACATTCTAACACCTGATTATTCATTTTAACACAACCCCCTATGTCTTTTAGAAGATCAAATAACATATTTACACAGAAAAAGTTCACCCAAAGTAAGAAATGTGGTAACCGCAATGAAAATGATGTTGATGCTACTGAACTTCCATCCAAGGAATCAGAATTTACAGAAAATTGGCAACAAGTCACACCTGATGTACTGAGCAATTTTATTTTGGTCATATTCCTAAAGACATAATCTGAATCATTTTCAGGACTTAATTCATTCGAATCAGTATTTTTGACAGATGAGGCAAATGGAGGAAGGGCACTCTGAACTTCATTTTGCAGTTGTTCAAAAGAAACACTCTGACAGTCGCTATCATGATTGCACTCCCTCAAGTGAAGGTTCATGGCATCATTTTCATGGAATGAGTAATCAGCAACCTCAATATACTTCATCTTTCCTTCAAACTTCATTTCTTTAGGACAGATCTGTTGACCTTGTCAATTGTTTTAAGTTAGTGGAGAGGAAAACCAAAAACAAAACCTGAAGCAGAAATAAATTACAGTACATTGATTTGCGAAACATTACCTGCAAAGTAACTGAAATGTCATTGCAATCCACAATCATATAATGAAAATCTGTTCCATTATTACTTTCATCATCCTTAGGATTATACAAAGGATCCAGATAGTCATCTTTGAATGATAACATAACAGAAATACTGGTCAAAGTTGCTTGAAGATTAGTTTGAACATGCTGCTGTTCTGCATATAATTGGAATGATACAAGACAAAAAAAAAGTCATTGTCAAATGTCAGGAAAGTCTAACAGCAAATGAAATCTGTGGCACTTATAAATACAAGACGTATATATTGCACTTAGATCATAGTTGATGCAAACTTCATGTGTCTCAAGTTCATCATTCATACACCACCAAAAGAAGATTTAACCTCAAATATATTAATAAGTCAACAATGAGGATGAGTTTCAAATGATTGACTTTAAATTTTCTAAATAAGCGTTGCATCAAGAGTTTCACTCTTAAGAAGCTCAATTAATGTTCAATGAAACAATGATGATTCTTGCAGCAAATTACTAATATGTAGTCAATTATGAGGAGCAAGCTAGTAACAGTTTCATTCTCATAACAGTTATATGCGTCTGAGTTTGCAATATCTTTTAAATTGTAAATCAACATAATTTTAAACCTTAGAGCAGTGTTCCAAGTTAAAAACACTTCCCATTCAACTAAATTTATAAAAAGGAAATTCTAATACTTAGTTACCTACTTCACCTAAAGTTTACTGAGTAATCTGAAAGCAATGCAGAAACACTGTATTACCATATTGCTGAAAATTATTATTAATATAATAATGGTAGTTACACATATAGTACAAATCATGATATACAATGAGTTTGCACAAAAAAAAGAAGAAAATAAGCATAAAGAAAAAGCCATAACACACAACAACGTAAGCATACCAGAGGGAATATGCAATGACCCAGACGCAAGGCTTGATGCAGCAGTAAATGCACTGAAAACAGAACATGTCCAGTTCCACATTCCACTGCTTCCAAAAGCTGATTGAGAACTTCTCATTCCATCAAAACATTCAAAAAACTGGTCCATACTGCAAATAGACCAATAGTGCAACACAAATACATATTAGAAAGTAGCATCAAAATCTCTTTCGTCATATGTGTATTGCAAGCAGTAATAGTTATACTTTGACCAATCACCGATACCATACCACTATCACAATTGAAAACAATATTCTGGGCTGAACAGATATTCTATAAAATTCAATAATGCAAATAGTATCTGACCTTGCTCCAAGATCAAGTTCTTCGTTAGCATCTTCACTATTTTCTTTGACAGAATTTGGAACCCAATCAGGTATAAGATGTGAACCAGGTAGCAGATCTTCACTTGTTGATTCTTGTCCTGTAAAAGAAGAAAAAGAAGAGAAAAAACTACCACGAACTGGCATCACCTTATCTGTTGCCACCTTAGCAATACCTGCCGCTAAGGTTGAGGAAGAGAGATGAGAGGGTAAGGTCAAGTCATCAGGGTCTGTTAACTTGTTATGCATCTCCTCATCCAAAGTTCTATAAGTTTCCCATGCAAGTAACAACCACTTGATTGTACCGGGTTGAAATCTCAACTCCAAAGGATCAACGGAAACATTGGCGTCCATTTTACCCATGTCTAAGGAACCATTCTTCCACGGGATACTTAACTTTAAGCTCCCTGAGAATCCACCTTTTCTCCCAGTGAAAATTGGAGTGGTAGCATTTGATGAACAATGCCTTGAAAACAACTGAGTGAAACTTGAATCTAGAGAACCAGAAACAGAAGTTTGTTTGTCAGTATCTTCCATCTGAAGGAGTTCCAGTACAGCTCCCTGAAATGTTATAAAGTTCGTTAAATGACTTAATCCTAGAAAGCCCTCAACTCCTGCATTAGAATTTACTTTATCATCCTCAGAAACACAAGTTCCACATTCCAATTCATTCATCCGAAGGACCAATATTTTCTTAGTACCAACATGCTTCTCATCCTCTGAACACGGTTCAAATGCAACAATCAGATTTTTTATGTTTACATGGAAGCTTGACAAAAACCATTTAACCATCTTTGCTATCGTCTTGACACCTTCATGTACATCAACACTGGACTTTGCAGCAGTATCCATCGTAGAATATCCATGATTTCCTCCTTCCTTTTGTACACGAAAATCACAGTCTTGATTCAAACCACTATTCTGGTCATCGGGTGGTGCTGTATCCCTTTGACAATGCGCAAGTGAAAAAACAAGCTCAAGTTCATCCACCTCAACCTGAAATCCTCTCCCGTTCCAAGGCATTTTAACCATCAAAGTTCCAATCGATCCTTCTTTTATAATCACAGGTGTAGTTGCAGCAAACTTGAAAAAAAAACCAAACAAAAAAATAGGCAATCAAGAGAACGTATCAAAAGAATACCTGGGGCTTAAAAAGCGAATTCGAATACTTGGAATTAGGTATAAAAATCCAAAGCTGAAACTTAAAATTGACAAGAGAAGTGAAAGCAAATACCTTATCATTAAGATAATCAACGTTAAGAGCGAGATCATTAAGCTGAATAATGCCATGACGAAGCTGAATATCAAGCTGATCAAGATCAATGTCCCCAAGTATAATTTGGCCCAATTTCTTTTTCAATAAGAACTTAAAAAGGCGCTTCATAGCCCAGCGCGAGAACACGGCCTCGGCTGATTTGGCAAAGTTCCAAGCGAACATCTTTACAGAGAATCTTGGATGAAAGTTGAGGAAGAAGAAGGAGGAGGACGTCGTGAAAAAGAAAAAGGGGATGCAGAGGGAAGGAAAAAAAAAAGAGGGAATTGGGGATTAGGGTTTAAAGATGAAAATTGTGCAGGTGATGGAAGATTGGGGATGATCCTCCATCAAGAGAGAGAAGGGATGAGGAATGGGGGGGTTTGGAGTAAAAGAGACGGGTTGAGAGGAGTTTGAAAAGGAATTGATGACTATGGAATAGGGCTTTCCGGTATTATCCTCGGTGTTGGTTTTCTTTTTTTATTTTTAATACCTTTCCTTCCGGATATTAACGGTATTTTGAATTTTGATGTTTTATTATTATTATTATTATTATTGTTATTATTATTATTAATTAATAATAATTTTTTATATAAATGAAGGATAGTTGGAATTATTTATAAAGATGTTAGGCTGCCTAGTCTTTGATATAAAGAAACCAAATATTTGAATGCACAACATTCCAAGAGCTGCATCCAACAATCCACGCAAACACCTCAACAAAAGTCAAACAATTATGCCTTGTGTTTAAATAACTATAAAATAAAATATTTATTTTTTATTTTAAAAAATTAAAATTATTTTTTATATTAATAATTAAATTTTAAAAAATTTATAAATAATTATAAGTTTATTATATATATATATCTGCATAAATTATGGAATTAATTCTTATCAACTCATTTATTAAAGGAATGGATGGAATTCCAAATAACTCATGTACCATACCAGGCTTACTTCATCTTAAAACCACAAACTTGGCAGAAGAAGACAGCATGTTAAAAGACTAGGAGGATGCATCACTCTTTATGTTCTTGATAACTGTCACAATACATGGCTCTTTCTAGGGACTTGTTGATCCTAAAAAATTAATACTGTAATTGGTTTCACAAAGCACCGTTACATTCATATCATATATCATTTACATACATTTGAGTGACTGGAAAACTAATAAATGTACAATCCTAATTATAGAAATTTTTGCACAGCTCCATTGTTGAGGTTAGTAGAGCACCAACTGGGGTAAAAACTGTAAATCAACAGCCATCAACAGTTTTCCCACATCAGTCCAAGCTGGTGAACCAGTCATGTTACCATTTCGTCATGTTTCTCCACTTGTCCTTCAAATCAACCTGGCAGATTTTCATCAATAAAATCAACCGTCCATCATCGATAATCAACACTACTAAGACTTGATAGCTACTACCAAAAACAATGATGATGATTGAAAATAACAAGTAAAGAATGAAATAAGAATACTTTACCTCAGTTCTGTCAACAAAAATGTCACGTTTTGAGTTTAAGATAAGCTTCCAGTTCCCTCTACCAAACCTTCCATTTAAGTAAAAGAAAAGAATAAGATTCCAGAAATTTATCCCAAGTAGTAATTAAAATACCATAGGACTCATCTTAGCAAAAAAAAGTGCTCCCTAGTTCTTGCAGTTATGGGGAAGGATGAGTCCAAAACTCCATAGCCTTCCCCCTGCCTTTTCCGATGATGGCATTTTCACGCCTCAAAATCATGACTTGCGGTAATGAAGGACCAGTTAACCAGCTGCCCCAAGGCTCACTGGCTAAAAACATGAATATCAATATGACAAATTCAATTTTACAGCTGGATAACTGAACAATCAATATTAAGAAGAAAGGAACCAAAATATAAGCAATGGTAAGATATGATAAAGAAAAGAAAAAGAACTGAACCATCAATTCTATATGGATAAAAGTAAGTTTGGTACAGAAAAAACTGCATACTTCTCAACACCCTCCCTCAATGCATCTTCCTCTTCCACGCTCCACCTCCTACTTTGTCTCCTTCCAGCAACCTTTGTGGCTTTGTAAATCTTCAATGGAGACACAAATTTTCTCCTAGGGCTATCTACCTGAAATCTTTTCACACTGTTTGTCGTTTCTTGAGGTGAGCCATCTATTGAATCACTCCACTGAAAAAATGTTAATAACAGTTAGATTAAAGCACGGGCAAAACGGTTGTCCAACCAACTCAATAAACTTCAAAGCAAGTTTGACCCCTTAAGTAACGTCTAAGTTTCATGTGATTACGAATTCAAGCAAGGGAACAGAAAACACACATTAAGCAAAATCAATAGTATCAAGATACGAAAGAATGCAGATCCAAACAAAAGGCAAATTCTTACCTCAAAAGTCTGAGCAGTATGGTTCCGGTCCATTAAGCTGGGTTTGGAATTCATATTCTGAGGGTTGGATGCTGGAACCCCAGTATTAGTCTTCATAGTTTGATTGAGCCATACATTGGGTACTTCAACTGAAGGCAAAGGACTCAAGATTCTCCCAGTTGCTTGAGAAACCACTTCCCCAATAGAGGGATTGGGCACATTTACACCCTCTGCCCTTACAGTTTCTACTGAAGTCTCCTTGCTGAAAGCTTCGGTTCTCATTTCAGTAACTAAAGCCTCAGATGAATGTAAAGCATTGGGAAGAGGATCCTTCACCAAAGCTCTTAAATCTAGTGAGCTGGATTTAAGTGCTTCTTTTACTTTGATAACTTCAGGAGTAGGGAGACGGTTATTCAGGGATGATGGTGTGTTCATCTGTGACCTTTCAGATTCCATAATCCCAGCCGGTTCTTCAGCGCGAGAATCAAACACATGATTCTTCAGATCTTCTACAAAAACAACAGCAAGTTAACATGCACAAAGAAAATTTTAATAGGATAGTGCCAAAAGGTGAGAACAGATTAAACATAAGGATAAAGCTTATCCCCATATTAATATACATAAGAGGTGCCATCCTAACCACCTCTACGGCTTATGCCATGTAGACAATGTAACTGTGGTGTCAATTTCCTCCCGACACATAGCCATATAAATAAGGTCTGTCGCGCCTAGTTAATCAACAAAAACGGCTCAACATTAAACCATCCTCTTTTCTGCTTGCATTCAACACTGTTAATTACCAGGATATCCAAAAAAATGGCCAAGACCAAACATGTAGGTACATGCTTAGAGAATGACTGAACAAATAAGCCATTTTAGAGACTTCATAGAAAGTCATAAACATATGGATACGCATTTAAGTTAAGAAACCAGGAGCCATCGTCTCCCTTAACGTCAAATTTCACAACAGCATGGTACTTAAAGATCCATTCCAGAATGCATAGTTGAGACATGACTAAATTCGAAAATAAACAAATGGAAGAGAAGCGAGAGAAAGATACCTGCGTCTCTCCTAATATGCCCGTCAGCAACTCCACAAGCATTTGGTTGATCATCTGGCTGAACACAAACTTCAACACTATCCTTTTCTTTCTGTTTCATTTCCTTCTCAACTCCACCAATCAATTCAAGGAAAGAAGGTCCCATTTTAACCAAAGCCTCCTTTAAATAATCCTTAACAAGCCGCAAAGATTCATTCTTTAAATCCCCATGCAACAACCTCTTATACGCATTAGAATCCCAAAGAGCAGCCTCCATCTCGTCTTTAGTCTCCCTCAATTCATCAGTAACCAACTCACTCTTCGTCAAGAATTCTAATTTCCCGATTCGGTCTCTCCAAATCCGCTTCACTGCCTCAAAGAAAAGACCTTCATCACCATTCCCAGCAAGGCACTTGACAGTGCAGTCAACGGCCACTGCTCGATATGCCAATATCATTGAATCTGATGTTTGGGTTTGTTGGCTTCTGTCCAGTTCTTCGATGGCTTCAAGTGATTCGAGAATTGCTTCAGAGGAAGCGGACCCATTAGCGATTTCGTCTTGAATTGAACGGAGAAGAAGTATTTTCTTTAGGCGAGGATTGTTGGATAGAATAGGGATACGGGTGTCTGTTATAATTTTGTTTAAAAGAAACTGAGAGATTGGTTGTCGAGCAATGAATTCGAGGATCCAGCAATTGATGTCTGGATTCATTGTCGTAATCCCAGGTTCAAGAATTTCCGAACGACCAACCTTTATTTTGAAATATACGCTTCAAGCTGTAGGCTGCTTCTTCTAAATCCCAAACGACATACACATGGAGGAAAAAACTTGTCGTTTAATCCATTAATATTGAAAATATAAAAAATTAAAAATAGAATTGATAAATTAATTTTTTAAAATTTTAATTTTAATTTTCTTCTGTACAAAAGGAGCATCCACTCACCCAGTTCATATGAGTTCCGAAAACCCTAGACAGCAGCACTACCTACAGAGAGAAATGCGGTCTCTTTCGTCGCTTCGGAAGCTCTCAACGTCTTTGATTGCCGACCTCAAGGCCGCGTCTTCCATGCCTTGTAGATATGCCTCTGCTTTTTTAGGTCACTTCTGTCTGTCTCTCTGTTTCTCCTTTTGCTTTTCACATCCATTATCAATGGCAGAGATTTACTTCTTCTTATTCTCTCTTTTTTGGTGAATTGGGAATTCCATTTTAAAGATCTTTTTATACTAATTCTTCTTTTATACAGGTCTTGGTTTGATTACTATGTTAAATTTATGCTTATTCTCGGTTCCAATTGTTTCGATTTTCAGGATTTTTAACGAGTTGGCTATTGTTTTATTTTTTTGAAGGCAGTAGAATGTTAATTTAATGAAATTGGTTGCAATAATAGAACTGGTCATTTTGATCTTTCGACTTGAATTTAAGCAGAAAAGCCACGAATTATTAGTTGAATGAGTTTTTATTAGGTCTTATAGATTCGTTTTAAAAGACTCTTCCTTTTTCAAGTATTTGCGTATTTGGAAACAAGCAAATATCGGAGTAACTGGACATGGTGTCTGCCTATGAGGAGGGGAGAGTAAAGTTGGAAATGTGGTTTGTGATAGGCTGATCATGGAATTATCATAAACTATTTACATGAATTTGGGTTATCCTTATCTCCTTCATTATTGATCTGTTCTTACAGGCTCGGGTCATTTTGTTGGAGGTGAAATAGAAAATCACTTCATGCAGTCGCCATCAGTTTCTGGGATGAAGGGGGGTTTGTCGAGTGCAAAGCATAGGATGTCAACTCGTTATGCTTTAGGTTTACAAAGCTCTAACTCTGCAGATCAAAAGGACATTGAGATGGGAAGGGGTTTTAAGCCAATGGACCGTGTTAAGGAAATAATTGAGCAAGACAATACTCGATTGCCTTGCTATAAAGTTGAGAAAAATGCTGATTTTGTGTTGATAAACATGAAGCGTAATAATACCTTCATTAACGTGCTAGATTCCAAGGGAAATACAAAATACAAGGTTTCAGCAGGATATATGGAAGTAGGGGGTGGAAAAGTGAGTCGTTATAGTGCTGAAACAACAGCAGAATTCGTTGGAAGGAAGGTCAAAGAGATGGGGCTGAAATCAGTTGTGATGAGGGTGAAAGGGTTGGCCTACTTCAAGAGAAAGAGAAAGGCAATCATGAGTTTTAAAGAGGGCTTCTCCAGTTCTCGTAATGAAAATCCTATCGTCTACATCGAAGATGTCACTCAACGTCCACATAATGGCTGCCGTCTTCGAAAGAAACGTCGAATTTAGATCATAGCATGTGCCTTGATTGCAGAGTAGAAGTAATTTTTTTTATGACGGTGATAATGATGATGATGATCGAGTTCAGTACTTCTCCAGTGATGGATGGTGCATACTGTCCCATCAATTTGAAGTTGTCAGTTGGGTGTCCTTGCACTTTCCAGTAACAGATGCTTTTCTTGTTAATAATCATA
This sequence comes from Dalechampia spathulata, assembly GCA_948192965.1. Taxonomy (NCBI): domain Eukaryota; kingdom Viridiplantae; phylum Streptophyta; class Magnoliopsida; order Malpighiales; family Euphorbiaceae; genus Dalechampia; species Dalechampia spathulata. The sequence goes on from CANYBF010843906.1 coordinate 37,845, forward strand.
CACTAATTTAGTGAAATATTTGTCTTATCAAATTATGTTTCGCAGATTTACCTCGTTATCTTATGCATGTATGGCGGAATTTTAATTGTTACATCCTTTCATGGTGGAACATCGTGGAAACAGAGATCTGGAATGAAAACTCTTTTCTCATTATTATGTAAAAAATAAGCTGAAAGAAAATACTGAAGACACCCCTAAAGCTAATATGGTAGTCAATATCCCAATGTGTTCGTTCTGAAAATCGGATTAGTAGCAATATGAAGAGTGCCATTATGATTCATAAGTAGTAGAAGTCATGGAACGGAAGCAGGAGAATGTTTAAGATACCAGGATGTGTGATAGTTACATATAAAAGACGACCAACTAAATGACCATTATAATCAGGATAAGGCATCCAAATTAGAAACTGATTATCCAGAAATTATTTGACAGTTGAAATTTGAGTCTAATCATCCATTGCTACTAAAACATCAATATAAATGACTAAAGTCAAAAAATGATCATCTTACGATTGAATAAATAAGTAATTATCATGAATAGATTGAAGAAAATCAATGTCAAGAAGAGTAAATAAAATGTTTATTCCATGTGATAGAGGTCTGCTTGAGTTCATAAATGGACTTGACTAATTTGCAAACTTAAGTGGGCGTAATCTTAGTATAACCTTTTGCAAACTTAAGTGGGAGCAATCTTAGTATAATCTTATGGAGGTTGCATATAAACCTTTTCATAGAGAAAACCATGTAAAAAACATTATTTATATCTAATTGTTTTGAAGTGTCAATCACAAATAACTTAGTTATAAGTGCAAAACTATTAGTAAAATTCAAACCTTCAATTTGATTATAACCTTTAACAACCAACTTAACTTTAAGACGTTTAACATTATTATTGGGATTTCATTTAATTTTATAATGTCATTTGAATCCTATAGCAATTTTATTCGAAGGTAAAGAATTTAAGATGTAAGTCCCATTTTTTTCAAAAGTTATCAATTATTGAGTCATGACATCAACACATCAAATATCATGTTTAGCTTGATTATAAGAACAAAGTTCAAAAATAAGTGAATCCAAAACATGTTGACAATTATTTACAAACAAGAAAATTGAGATAAAGGATATAGTTTACCAAATAAGAGTAATTACAAGTGGGAAAAAAGTGATGCATTAATTTACAAGATAATCATTGTGTCAAAGAGGGCGTTTGCGAGATCAAATAGATTTATGAGAAGGTAGAAAAGGATTTAGGAGAGTAAAAGAATCAAACATACATTTTGTTCAAGGATTAAAAGGGAGGGATCAACATCTTGGATGTTAAGAGGAAAAATAAAAGAGTCATTAGTAGAAGAAATGGAAGACATATGATAAGGAAAAACATTTTAAAAAAAGTCACATCATGACTGATAAAGAGATAATCCTTACACAAATCATATAACTTGTAGCCCTTTTGACTAAAAGAAAAATCAAGAAACATGGATTGAATGCTACAATAGTCAAACTTATCTTTAGAAGGTGAAAGATGAACAGTATAATAAAGTGAACCAAAACTTTAAGATTTGAATAACAAGGTGGCTTTAAGAAGAATTTCTCATAAGGGGACCTCTACGCCAAAAGTTATATAGGCATACAATTAATGAGATAAGTAGTATGAAGTAAACACTCATCCTAAAAATATTTAGGTAAATGAGCATGAATACATAAAGCCCTAGCAACCCCTAATAAATATCGATGTTTGTACTCCTTAACATCATTTTGTTATGGAGTGTAAAAGCAAGTATGTTAATGTAAAATGTCATAAGACTTGAGAAAAATAAATAAAAGGTTTATTGAAAAACTCAACCCCATTATTAATATGAATAACTTGAACTTGTGTTTGATATTGAGTGTGAACTATTTTGATGAAATGAATTAAAGTAAAAGTAGTTTTTTGTTTATGAGATAAAAGGATAAGTCAATGTAATGCAAGTATAATTATCCATGATTGTAAGGAAAAAATGATAATTTTGAATGGAAGCAATATGAAAAGGTCCCAATAAATTTATATATAACAATTGAAAAGAATGAGAAGTCTTAATAACCAAATGAGATAAAGGAACCTTATGTTGTTTGACTTAGATAGATATGACATTCTAGATTGCAAGAACAAAGAAAGTTTATATATGAAACATATGATAGAATGGGATAAGTATCATTATAAGATAAATAATTTTGAGTAACAAAGTTAACAAATTCCTCTTTATTAATACTAGCATTGAATAAAGAGGAAATGATATTTACAGATGAATTAACTATAAGAAATATATGAGATGTTACATTAGAAACATCACAGGAATTCAATTTATAAAGATCCGTAGATAATTTTATGAAGGATAATATGAGATCCTAGTTGAATATGACCAACCTAAGTAACTTGAATAGAATAATTAGTAGGTAAGTAATACATATAGGTTCTTATAAAGTAATTTGGGTAAAAAATAAACTAGTATTATATGTGATATAGTTAAATGCTCTAAAATCAACTATCCATGTAAGCTTATCTTTAGAATCAAAACTAACAAAAGCATGAGATGAGAAGATATCTGTGAAAGTTAAAGGATCTAATGACATATATTGAATCAAGTCCATAAATTATTCAAAATTAGCATTAGGATTAGCAGTATCAAGGACCTTTTTTCCTTAAAGAAATGCAACATCATTACTAGTGTATGACCAAGTTGCTCATAGTTTTGAAACCTATCAGTTATACCCAAAATTGTCATTAATGCATTGATTAGAATTAGAGAGAAACATTTCTACTTGTGCCATTATATGAGTTTATTGTTGCTTTCCTTTATTTCCTTTGTACCAGGATATCCTATTAGCTTAAAACACCCTTCTTTAACATGCTCCTCTATATTGTAATGACCACAACCTAGGTATTTATCTCTACTTCTCAATGTATCAGGTGTTACGGATTGAGCTCAATGCCTCTTTAACCAACTCGTGCAATGGGTGTATTCAGATACTACCTTAACAAGTCAGTCAACTAATTAAACCTACACACAAAAAAGAGGTTACCTTCCATTCGAGTCGGTATAATTATCTATAGCATAATATAGTATGATATAGTCATAAGCAACATACAACACGACAATCACATCATAATCATAGTAAGGCACCATATGGAAAGACATAGATAAAAAAGAGGGATATGAATATATATGACTACTTCTTTTATTGAATAATATTGGATTACAAGGATTCAATCCTTATGCTCCACCTCAGTGTCCATCATGTGATTAGCTTTTGGGATGATACCCAAGCTCAACTAGTCATTACCCTTTAAAAAGCAGTAGGAACATAGTTGAACCTAATAAGAGGAGATATCAAAGTATTTCACTCATCATACCCCTAAAATATAAAAATAAAATATATTTTATCAAAGACTATGTTACACCTATATTTGAGGCCCTAGTAGTTTGTACGCTAGTATACGGATAGAGGTCTGTATGCGTATAAGTTTTGCTATACGTTGATGACATGTATACATGTATGTATGTATGCTTGTATGCTTGTATATGTGGATGTATGATGTTGATTATGATTGTATTTCATGTTACTGTCACCTTATTGGGAAGCATGACTTCTCGGTTGGATGAGGGACAGTGAGTTTGCTGTGTTTAGGTTGGTTTTGGAGTAGTTTTAGCAGGTTTCGGGGGAGTTAGGAGCTTTGAATTAGGCATGTCCTGATTTTAGGCTTGTAGTACGCGTGTATGGATAGCCGTACGAGCATACCAAGC
>CANYBF010844103.1:0-14394 GCA_948192965.1 Dalechampia spathulata
ATCTAATATCAAAAGGAAATATAGCTCTAGCAACAACAACTTCAGGTGTAGTAGCATAAATAATGTTAGGAGGAAGGATAATACACTTTAGATTCAACATTTCGTTCAACCCAACAAAAGTAAGATTATGTGATATATCAAAGCAGAGTGACTTAGCAATATTGTTACGCAAAGCCAATATGATCATGTGAGATGAAGCACCAATGACTAAGAAATATGTGGTGGAGATAATTGATAGAATGCTTAGAGATATAATGAACAACAATGATCCATTTGATTGAAAAGTGATGGTATTTAGAGGTTACTTTATATAAGTATTGCCAATGGTCCCTAAAGGAACAAAGTAAGAAACATTTAATACAAATATGGTAATATCATATCTTTGGAATAAAATGAAAGTGCTCAAATTGATAAATAACACACGAGCTAGATTAGATGTAATATTTAGTGATTTCTTTCAAAGAGTGGTAGATGGCGAAAAGTTTACAACTCATAATGGAAACATAATCATATCAGATGAAATGGTGGTACAAAATGATGGAAAAGATTCATGCGAGAAGACATTGATATAAAATGTATTTTTTGATTTTTTTGAGAGCTTGATATCATCAGAATACATGAAAAATTGTACAATATTGACAACGAAGAATGAATATGTGGATAAACTGAATCAGATGATAATAGACATGTTCCCGCGAGAGATTCAAGTATATCTTAGCTATGACCATGTAATTGACACTAATTATTAAAAAGAATTTCTGAATAGCTTGCAATCTAATGGAATCCCATTACATAGACTACAGTTGAAATTTACTTGCTCAATAATACTTTTAAGGAATTTTAATGCATCAAATGGATTGTGCAATGGAACTCGAATGATATGCAGAAAATTTAGAAAAAATGTCATACATGCTGAAATAACAGCTGGACAACATGTTAATAGATAAATGTTACTATTAAGAATACCACTTAATCTATCAGAAGGTGAAAAAATATTCGTTCCAATTTAAAAGAAAATAATTTCCAGTCCGATTGTATTTTGCAATGACTATAAACAATACATAGGGATAAACAATACCAAACGTAAAAGTATACTTGCCAAAAGATGTCTTTTCCACATAAACAATTATATGTTGCATTATTAAGAACGATTTCAAACTCAACAATAAAGATATTAATCAAAAAGAATATTTAAAAAAAAGGAATCGACATATACAAAAAATGTAGTCTATAAAAATATTTTGCTATCAAATAGATAAATAAATATTTATTTTCATTTTTTTGAATGAATGGATGAAAATATTATATAAATAATATTTTAAATAAGTATATAATACTTAAATGTCAAATATTACTATGATAAAAAATTTGAAAAAATGAAATATAAAATTATTACCAAATGATAGGTCAAAAAAATCGTACTAACGTGGAACGCACGTTATGAAACTCTAGTAATATGGAAAATATCAAAGCAATATCAAAGCAATATGGAAGTTGGTACGTCACTTTCTCTCTTAGAATTATAAATATATATATATATATATATATATATATATATATATATATATATATATATATTATAATTAACTCTTATACTCTAGTTTCCAAATGTCAACAGAATCCATCATTACTATTGAAAATATTAATTTCAATATTATATTTTAACTCTTTCATATTAATAACAATAATAAGTGCATGTGCTTTAGTTTTTAAGTTTTAAAATTTTTTAAAATTTTTAAATATGTTGTAAAATTATTTAATTAAAAAAAGTAAATGCAAAATTATTACTCCCTCCATTTTTTGGTAAGCTTTTCTGTTAGAAATTTCATCCTATTTATATTTAAATATAATTTTAAATATCTATTCCCCCTATTTCACCCTTATTAAAACATTAATCATAAGTGTTCTTTATGTAAAAAAAATGCAATACACATATATCATTATTTTAAAAATGATAATATTTGTATCATATGATAATAAAAAAAAAAGATTGATTTTACTTCGTGCTTTAAAATAGTGTGCATAACATTTAAAAATTTTGTAAAAATAATAATTTTTTTCTAATATATTTATAATAAACCTATAATAATTATAGTAAACTTATAATTAATCTTGAAAATCATTATTTTATAAATACTTATAAAAATTTGATATTTTTATAATTTTCCTTAAAATGGGAAATATTTACAGCTAAATTCCCCTTTATTCTTCTTAATGTACAGTATTTAAAGCCTTAGACGCCATCCATTAAAAACCAAAGTATAAGAAAACAAGAAACAATATTTTATGGAAAAAATGAAGGAAGGAAAAATGCCTAACTCATTCTTCTTAATTATGAGTAATAATTAAATGTAAACCTATAAGAGACAGAAGAAGCAGTTTGATCAAATCTTCTGGAAGAAAACTACTTCATTAAATAATGTTTTAACTCATTTATTCTATTTTATTTATTTTAATTCTATATGTTTTGCAATATTTTAATTATTTTTATAGATGATATAATTTTTTAACTATTGGAATATTGAAGAGCCAGAGCCATTGCTGTTCTGTGCCCTAATCAAGATCCTCCTTCCGATCATTATTAATAATAATTTAATTATTGTATTTAATCAATTTTATATCATGATAATATGATATAAAAAATAAATTTGAGTTATTTATAATAAATTTATTTTGAAATCGTATCAATTCTTTCATTGTAAAAAAACTGATAAAATCATTATAGGTTGTTTTCATTGCAATATCGTGACAGAATTGAGATGAATTATAATAGAGTTCGCAAATAGCAATGGATTTAATATTTTGTTATAAAATTGATATAGAATAAAAAAAGAGATCGATCTAAATGACATAATATCTGTCACCAAAATTCATAACTATATTGTAATTTGAATTATTTATATTTTATAAATAAATAAAATAAGAAATTATATATATTATAAAATTATAGAAATATTATAAAATAAGAAATTATGTTTATTATAAAATTATAAAAATATTATCTTCATTTAAAAAATAAGAAATTGATTAATTTTATTAATTTGTTAAAAAAATTATAAAATTATAAAAATATACAATATTTTTTCAAACAATTTTATAATTTTATCTAATCATAATAAATTTTATAATATTATATAAAAATTAATTTTATTGAAAAAATGTTATTTTTTTAATAATATATCATAAATAATATTTTAAATTAAAACTAAAGTAAAATCATATATTTTATTAAAGCATCAAAATGACGTCGTATATCACCAAACCAAATATACATCTGAACCCTAACTCCATCCTTAGCTCCATCTCTTGTAATTAAAATTCTTGAACTGTAAATCCACTTCCAAGTAATCGATGTCTAAGTGTTAACTACTGGCGTTAGCTGACAATTTCATTAGCCAGTTCACCTCCATTTAATATTTTGCGAATTTTGTTTCACAATCTCAACCGGCCTCTTTCATACCCAGATGTCGTTTTAGATGATATTTCCGTTCTCTTCAGGTGAATAAGTGCCAATCACTTTTGCTGTTGAGATGATAATTTTCTTACAAACTTAGCAAGCCTGTGATCATTTTGGTTGTATTTTCATTATTGGAAATGAATTTGCATGTCTTGGGTAATTTGTGTGTAAGTGTGGAAATTAATGTCATGGTATTTTTCTATTTTATCAAGAGTGTGTTATGCGGATGGGGGAGGCAGCAACCAAATCAAATGACATCATAGATTATTATTGTATCTATCTAGAGACTGTAAGTGGAGCCTCGAATGAATAAATCTATGAGATCGATTTACAGACTACTATCTACTATAATAGTAAATCAATTAGCATAACCATCTGTGGACCATCAAGGAGCTTTAGTCAGGAAATTCAGGATATTATATGTGTTGCCTTCAACGATGTTGTCGATCTTGTGATAGAGGTACGGATATCAATTATTTGTGAGCAAGTTCAACAGGACTTATTAGTTCAAATACATGTATCTCAGCCATCCACCTTCCAAACAAATCATTGTGCTCCAGCTAATGATGTCATTCCTGCAATTCATTTATATGATCCAGTCTCAATTGTTGTTCGTTCTAATCATCATATAGCAAATGATCGTGACACTGATAGCAATACTGAAACACTATATTCATATTGATTTTTACTCTTTTTTTATTACCCTTTTCTTTATTCAAGATGTTATAATGTTAGCTTAAATAACTTTACTTTAGTTATTTTATATTTTAATAGTGATAGTTTTCATCATAATATGGAAATAGAATTTCGTAGTAATTTTAATGATAGAAATGTGACAAAATCCGTCCTTTTTATCAATTCAGCAATGACTATTTTCTATCATAATTTTGAGCAATTTTATAATGGTTATTAATAATGTAAAACTCTGATATTTTCATAAATTGATTTGATATTTTTATTTAAATATAATTTATAAATTAGATAATTTTGTATCAAGTTTAACTCATCAATTTTATGTTAGATATGTTGAATTGATTGTATCATATCAGAATTAATTATATTAAATGAATCATGTTAAATTATAACTATATCAATTTCATATTGATTTAAGTTTTTAATATGATTAAGATTTCAAATAATCTCCTAAATTCATATATTTATAAATTGAAACAAATAATTTTAAATTAATTGTATAAATTTTAGATTGAATTCAAATTTTTTATATAATTAAAATTTTAAATCAATTCTAAATTTATTATATTTTTAATTTACAAAATCCAAAGATTGTGGATTGAGATAAATTTGATTCGAATAATTAATAGAGCTCAAGATGCATATATGTTATAGATATAATTAATTATTTGATTATTTAATTATTAAAAGTGGAATACTAAAACAACAAAAGTATGTATACAACAGCAGAGGTAGCTTTCCTAAGTAATGGCTCTCAATTATTAATTTTTTTTTATTTTATTATACAACTTTTTATTTTAATCTTATTATATAACTTGACATCTTTGATTTTTATATTTATTAATTAATTAATTAATACCAAAAAGTGACGAACTGCTAGTGACTTACTTTGCCAACTTTCTTTTTCATTTTATTTCCATTGAAATTCCCATTTTCCTGTCATTTGATTAACCATCTTTATATAAATATTATTTTATTTGTTTAAAAAATTAAAAGCAAATACGACGTCACTTTATAGTGATGGCCATGATTAATTTAATTTTCTTTCTCTATCAATCATTAAAATATATCTTTAGTTTTTTTTATCTGAATTATAAAAAAAAAAAAAAACAAATCAAACACCAGCTTCGTGCTCCATTAACATTTTTGGCTGAGCCAGCCAAATAGCCATTAGCCAAGCAAAAATTACACCTGGCTCCACGTCAGTAACTTCCTTACCATTGGCTGCTTGCACGCTTCACCATATAGGAACATTACACGTATGAACAGTTGATACGACTTCGTCTTTTTCCTTCATGGCTAAGCTAAAATATCAAATTAAACCTAATCTGTCGTGGGTCCAATTTGCTTATGTCACCCCACACGTTATAAATAAATAAACTACCACGCATTTATTAAGGTTCCAATTTGATTACAGTCGCATTCCTTCATTTTTATAATTTAATTAAAATATTTTATATTTTAATTTTATGTATGAAAATGTTTAAATCAACTAATTCTATTAAAAAGAATATAGATAAATTATTATTTATTAATATTTGAGATGCATATGAAATAATATGTGATATGAGGGGATAATCGGATAAAGGAGGATTGAAAAAATAAATATAGTGGCAAGTGACTGGAAAGCCAAACATGGGTAATGGACAAATGTGCGTGGGTCCCAGCCATGGCGTCCTCCAGGTTCAACCTGCGTCCATAAATATCAGGCTCGTATGCTGCAATTCTTCCCTTTTCCCCTCCTTCCCTCCTCCATCTCTATTTAGCAGAAACTCTGCTTTCCTTATATTTTTCCTGTTTTCTTTTTTTATATTTATTTTGCTTTTACAGTCATGTTGTCTGCTGTTCCGGATTTCTTCTCGGCCTCCGATTCCATGTTTCCGAACCCAACTCCATCCTTTGAAACCGGCTTCACGCCCTGGGAAGACTACTCTCAATTCTTCGAGTATTGTCCAGATTTACAACACTCGTCACCTAAACCGGACGGTTCGAGCTCTGGTTCTGATGAACCTAATGAACCGAACATGTCTGACCCGGTTCCTGCCAACTCTAACTCCAGCTCTGACCATGAGCCGACTCAGACCAAGATTCCAGCTGTTGATGAGCGGAAAAAGAGAAGAATGATATCGAATCGGGAGTCAGCTAGACGGTCAAGGATGCGAAAACAAAAGCATTTGGAAAATTTGAGGAATCAACTGAATCGATTAAGGGTTGAGAATCGAGAACTAACGAACCGGTTGCGATTTGTTTTATGCCATCGTCAAAGTGTTGGCAGGGAAAACGAACAACTCCGGTCTGAACGTAGTATTCTCAGACGAAAGTTGTCAAACATACATCAAATATTAATGTTCAGACAACTGCAACAATTCACGTCTGCATGGCCATGCAATAATATTATCACATCCGAACAAAACCCATCATCATTAATCACTTCATAAATCTTTAAGCTACTCTACATATATATCTGTCAAAATTGAATAAATAAATCATGAACAAGGGAAAAAAGAGAAATATTTTCCTCTCTTTTTCTCTTTCAAGCATGTGTAAATTAAAGAGAAAAGCTTCCAAAGCAAAGAAAATTAAGGGTGGTCCATCTTTTTTAGATAAAAGGGGTTACGTTTTTTGATAAATGTTTAGGGTTTGGGTGGAACCGGGTTTATATGTTGTGTGAAAAGGCTAGTCATTGTTTGGATTATTAATAGCAAATCATATGCAGTTAAGCCAAATGTTTTCTTTTCTTTCTTTCTTTCTTTCTTTTCTCAAATACTTTTATTATTATTTTAAGCTCCACTAATTATTGTGACTGAACATAATTAATGGAGATATGATGAATTAATCCTAAGTTATTTTCCACCATATGTAGTGGCACTCTACCCATAATCACTGCAATTTCCAATTGGGTGCTCTGTTTTTTCGATTAAGTATAGATGATGATTATAAATGGATATGTAATTTGGGAAGATGAGTTTGTATGGTTGATCTATAAGCAAATTAAAAATGTTAATAATGCTAAAATTTAAATTTAAATATGATGTAAACTTAATATTGATAATTTGATATAATCTATTTAATATAATAAACATATATATTATATAGATCAATTTGATATATTTAATATGAAATGACATATATAACATGTAACAATATAATTAATTTGACAATTAAAGTTATAAAATAAAATAATTTTAAGAAAAATTAATTAGTCAAACTTATATTAAATAACTTAATATAATTCAATTTATAATTATATTTAAATCAATTTAATATATCTAATTTTTACTATATTAATAATAAATTAATATAAACTTAATCATAAATAATTTAAATGTTATATTTATATAGAATTAAGTATAAAATTATCAACTAATTATAAGTTTTACTTATCTTTGAAATATGGACATAAACAATAGAAGTCTTTATTCTAGGGTTAAATTTTATATTTTGAATAAGGGTGATTTGTTTAACCTTGAGATATTTATAATTAAACTGAACTCAACTCAAACTTTTTAAAATTTTAGATATATCTTGAATATTAAACAAACTTAATAAATATAAATTATAAAATAAATTATTTAAATTTTTATTTAAAAAATTATTATTAAAAATATTATTTTTCATAATGTTTATGATTTTATATTGATAATTAAATTAAAAAAATATTTCTATACATTTATATGATTATAATTTTATGAATTACATATCCAAAAATTAAAATTTTTTATATAAATTAACAAATTAATTCACGTGTTTTTTATCGAGATGATTGATAAACTTAAACGAATTAACTATTATCTAAACTTAAACTTTATTCATTTATTAAACAAACTTCATTGAATGAAATTTTATTAAATTAAACTCTAAATAACTTATAAACTTTACTCATTTATCCAAATGTGAAAGCTACAAAGATAACTTGTATTGCACATGAATCTTAATTTACAGCTTTGCTGTGTTAATTGTATATTAATTTATAGAGTAAATTAAATGTTTGTTCCCCAGCTTTACAAGAGGTTTAATCTGAAAAATAGGCAAATAAAAAAGCAAGAAAAGGGGAATGGTCTATTTGCTTTGACGTACTACTCCACCTGCTTTCTCCAAAATAATTCACATCCAATGATTGATGGACAATTTTCCACGCAACAACAATAGTTTAATCCAATTTATAGAATAAAAATATAACTAAATTACACCCCACAAATACAATTACTCGCAAAATCGTTCCAGCCGACAAAAATCATATATTAACAAAGTATCAAAATATTCATTCAATTAATTAGCATAGTCTAATTAATTATTTATTATTTAAAAATGAGAAAAAATTTATTCATATTTAGAATTTTATAAAAATTTTAAAATTACATATTATTAATTTTTTAACCTTGTAATGAGAAAAATGTCATAGCTATGAACAGGAATTATATTATTAACAAAGGAAATGAATATCTTTCACATTGTCAATTTGTATAAAATTAAGCAAGTTGCTTTCTTTGTGGCTCTTTATGTTTACTAAACTTGATTAGTTTTGGATTAAGTAAAAAGAAATTAAAGAAAAAGTTAAAAGATGGGTGCCTTCATGTTAATAATAAAGAGAGAATAATGACCTTTATAATTTTTTAGAAAAAAAAAATTATACTTAATAGGGTCCACAAATTGTGATTAAAGACGTAATCCAAATTAATTAGCCCCTAATTAAAGATGGATGTCTTCGTCAAGCATCATCCTAATTAATTTACATTTACCTTTTAATACAAAGTACAAGTTAAAATTGAACCATGATGTGGATTGCTTCTATTAATATTCAAGCATTTGTATTTGTGAATTGTGAAGGTGAAAATTTGAATATTCTTCGCATAATAAATAGTATAAGGTTCAATTTATTGACCCCATTTGTTCCTCTTAAGATATTAACATTTTTAATACAATTTTATTCTTATATTATCTTATTATATAATTTATTAGTCCCTCAAAATTTTTGAGACATTTACTCATCTAATGTAACTTAATTTTGCTAAATTGTGTTTTCTTTTTATTAAGTATATATTACCATATGGAATAAATGTAGTTATATCTAATATAATTATTTTATGTTAAACTCATATTGATATGTTAATCATATAAAATATTATATCATATTTGTGTTAATTATATTATTTAAGTTGATTTATGATTCATTTAATTATTCATAATCTAATATTATACGTAAAATCAATATGATTTAAATTAGTATGTTGAAAATGTAATCAGATTGTTTCAAATTATATTTGCTTGTTTATTGATCAAGTATTACACGAAAAAAAAAACAAATAAATAAATTACTGTTTTTTTTAAAAAAAACCCTCGAATTTATTATTTAAAAGGGTTCATACTAAATCATTTTATGGAACAAGTCAATTCATTCTGTTTAGTCATTGGATTAAGCAAAAGGACAGTTTAAATTCTTGATTTCAGAAGAAGCTTCACTGAAATTAAACTAAATAATGACTGGAGTATTCAATCATTCAATGGAGCTTAGGCGGTGGGCAGTGACAGCAACTCATGCCATGACTCACCCCCAAAAGCCATGTCTAGAGCTTCCTGTCCTCTCCTCCTTTCTTCTTTTCTTCACTACCAAGTATAAATACACGCAAATATAAAATATTTTTTGCATAAATTTAATTATATATATAGATATATATAAGATTATTTGTATAATTCCCTTATCTTTAATGGTTAGATCTTGATTATTCCTTTGCCTACTATTCACTTATGATATTAACTTTATTATTAGTTTTTCAATTATCATTAACCTTTATTAGAAGTGAGCACTAGTCGGTCTAAATAAGAAAACTTGAAATAAATATATAGAATTTATTTAATCCATATCAAATATTTTAATATTTAATTTAATTTTAAATATTAAAATATTTGATTCCAAAATTAAAAACTAAATCAAATTAATTAATAAATTATGATTTAAAAAATTTTAAAACTTGATTCACTTCTAAGCATGAGAAATAGTCTGATGCAAATAAAAATAAATTCATAAATGAAATTGATACATATAATTCATGCATTAAAAGTAAATTTATTGTGTATTACTAAGCCAAAATGTTTTAAATATAGTTTCTTTCATTAATTTGATTTTTTATAAAAAAATATTTTAATAAATTTATAAATTAATTTTTCATGAAATATTTATAATTTGTTTATTTTTAATTCAAAATACATTTTAATTAAAAAAATGTAGAAAAATGTAATGATGGAGGATATACTATAGAAGTCTAAAGTTGTTTTATGAGCACCAATATCCGTAGTTTACGTACCTAATTATCTTTTAGGAGAACTACGTGTCGTTCCACAAAAGTTGTCTCATAATAATATATTTAATTTTTATTTACTTTTAAAATTATATTCAATTTTAATATTTTGATCTCAATCTATAATATTGTTTGATTTGTTTCATTTTAAGTAATATATTTTAAAATTATAATAATAAGTTTCTATATTTATCTTTATTTGTTATTTTTTTTAGTATTAACAAATGAAGTTTTTTCAATCTCATGATAAGTTATTCAGTTCATTACTAATATGTTTTTATAAAATTAATATTTTTAATCAATTTATTAATATTTATATTAAAATTATTTATGATGCTTAAATTGTAATGAAGTGATAGATTTTTTCACACTACAATTTCAAATCACAAGCATATGATTTTGTTATAATATGGTTATTTGATTTATCCACCTATATACTTGGTTCAAATTATTCAAGCAACATTGGTATAAAATCAAGTTAAATAAACAAAATAATAAAGATGAAATTTATTCAAGAATACCAAATTATCATTTAATTTGAACTTAATATCAAATGCATAAGAATTAATTTTTTTTTATCATATTTCAAATATATTTATATTTTTATATGATTTTTACTATCTCATGATATTTAATAACATCAACTTTTCTCTTCCAAATTAAAGTTGATTAAATTCTTTTAAAATTAACAAATGAATTTTAATCGAACTATAATACAATTCCCAAGGGAATTAAGTGTTCATGCAAATTTTTTTATGAAAATTTTCAACTTAAATGTTTAAATTCAACCACACACATAACTCTCATTGATAATATAACATAGAGTATTTAACATCTCAATTAAGATAAACACGATAAACATAAATATTCATAATAATTAAAAAAATTAAATTAATAAACATAAATTTACCCATAAATAGATTCAAGTGTCAATCATTAAAAAGGATTTAGCAACATATAACTATAGTGTATCAATCTAATAATTAAAAAAATATATAAAATAAACTTAATCTAACCTTTCAACTCTTGCTATTCTCTTCTTTCAATGTATATCTTGAATCTTGTGTATTCTTTTGCACACTCCTTTTATGGTCACAGAGAGATGAAGGGTAGCCCTAAATGCTTCTTAAGTTTCTCAACTTGTTTCAGAAGCTAAATTAATTTTAGAGTAAAAGTTGTGATCATAATAAATAAGTAAATTAATTTTAGAGTAAAAGTCGTGATCATAATAAACTACATAATAAATATTTGTATTATTTTTTAATTTTTATTGTAAACTACATACACTTAAATAAAATACAATTAAATTCCTAAAAAATATATAATAAATATTATAAAATAATATCAAAAATACTTTGAAATACATGTCAAACTCACACAAAGTATTAACTAGAATTATTATAAGAATACTACATTATCTTAACTATTAAAATGATCGATTTAATAGTATTAAACCAATAAATTTATTAATTATTTCAACTAAAAATTATATATACCATTATTAAAATTTAAACCTGAAGCTCAAAATTCCTTAAATAACACCCATGTTAATAAAGATGATAAAAAGCAAATCAAAGACTTATCTAATAGTAAAATGAATTAATTGAATAAACCTGTCTTTCCTTAAAGACAGGAACTTTCTCTTTTCTTGCTTTTTCTTTCTTTCAAAAGGAGCATCTCTCAAATTCAGCTAATCCTCAATTTGCGTGCAAGACATGTCCAGCTTTAGAAAGCATGGTTCGACTCTTTATTCCATCCATCCAATAATCGGAATATGTTTAAATAAAACTATTTAATTTTTAAACATTTATAAATATTATACTTCAAATGAATTGAAAAAACATAATCTTATTAATGTAATTTGCAAGATATTAATCTCAAGTTTTTTTTTTATATTGTCTCTTATTATAGATGATTATTTGTTATCTTTCTCGATTTTGAATGCCTTTTTTAGGATGAGGGTGAAGAACAAAATAAAATAAAAGCTAGAAAAAATAGAAGGAATATTAATTCATCTAATTTTTTACAATAATTTCAGAAATTCTAAAAAAGAAGTATTATTTTCTATATATGGAAAAGAAAAAACCTTTCTTTCCAACAGCAACAATGTATGAAATACTGATATTTTAAATTATATTAATTAAATTTTTGAACTTTATATTTATCTCTAAAAACATTATCTTTAAATTTTTCTAATATGATAATATTGATATGATATTTTAAAATGTAACATTAAATAATCAATATTTTCTAAAATTATTAGATAATCATATATCAGAAATGTTATCGAACAATGATTCCTTAGTTTAAAAAGTTTCGATATTATGATTTATATTAAGTAATTAAATTATATTATTAAATTAAGATAATTTTAAATATTGATATCATTTTTATACAATATTTGAGATATCGATATTATTCATAGAAAGAATCCAGACTAAAAAAATCCGACTAAAAAACCTTGAATGTTGGTAAAAAGTAAAAAGAAAATTTTCAAAAACATCAAAACCACGAAATAAACTCAATATGGTGGTTTTTTTTAAAAAAAATTTTAAAAATAATAAAATTTTAAAAATGTTTATAAAAATAATATTTTAAAATTTAACATAAATCCAATATAAATTTCAAAAAAAATTACAACGAGTTTAATCTAAGTTTAACATCAAAACTGTTATTTTAGGAAGAAATGTTTAAAAATTATCCAATGAAATAAAAAAATATAATATTTCTGAGAATGAAATTGCAAATCCATAACATTTCAATTGGACTTGACTGGAAACTGGACTTTGCTGTCATGAATAGCCCAATATTTTCATAATTCAATTGGGATGATTTGCAAGATATTACATTTGAAAACAAAATCGTAGGTATGTAGTAAATATGAAAATTTTTTTTATAATTTATCATATAAAATACAAAAAAATAGTATAGTAAATTTATAATAGTAAATTTACTATTAATTTATAATTTTTTTATAATAGTAAATTTATATTAATTATAAAATTATATTTTAAAAAATAAAATTTAAAATAAAAAAATTCATGATCATCATTAATATTAATTATCTATCATTCATCATCACCACTATCATCATTATTAAAAATATTAATGAAAATTTAAAAAAAATTAAAAAAATAATTATTAAAATATTAAATCTTATAAATAAAAAAATTTTAATTTCTGATATTTATTATAATTTTTCTCTTCAATAATACATGGTTTTTAACATAATCATCAAACAAAAATATTTTGGAAAATGTGGTATTCAATAAAATTTGATAAATAATGGATTTTTTTTACAATATTTATAAAGATAATAATTTTCAAATTGTAATATCTAACTCAAAACCTAATCCACATTGTTATTTTCATAACTCTTTTAGTTGCAACCACAAAAACACAAAGATAACTCACAAAGTTGAAATATCAAATAGAAGAGAATCTTCTATCAATTATGAAATCATAAGGAATTAAAGCTTAATAGAGAATAATGTTGAACGAATGAAATATGCAACAAATGATATTTAATTTTGATATTTTTTTATTTTTTAAATTGATATTATATCTTAGATTTTATCATGTTAAATGAAATTACAATAATGTAAGTATCATCTAACACACCCGAAGTTTAACACATCCAGAGTTTAAAGAGAGTGAAAAATAATCATCTATGATAAAATACTAATAAGAAGTAATTCCTAAGAAACTTCTTCGCAGGAAGATGAGGTTTTCTTTACAAAGTGACAAATGATTAATACTTCTTTTATCTATATATGTTATTGTTAATAGAAAACTATCAATCTCATAAAAACCTGGATCATGCAAAATTACTAGATATCAAAAGATCAGATTTAATTATGTATTGATAGCGTACCTTGCATCATGGTATGCTGAGATTGAAGACGAAAATATAGGTTTGTTGCCTTCTAAGGAAAACCGAACAGAAAT
>CANYBF010844113.1:0-20109 GCA_948192965.1 Dalechampia spathulata
AGGCCATATATGAAAAATGACAAATTTGGGCAGCAACTTTTTTTACATTTCCTTCTTTGTACCATTGCATTTCTAATGCAAGTTTGGCATTCTAATTCACTTCCATTTGCACTCAAATTATACAATCAATATCCCAACACATAATTTAAATATTTCATCTATAATAATCAAGCCAAAACATAATGTTTTCCCCTTATACTACAAGGAAGTCATGCTTCTAAAATAAGGCAGCAAACATCCCATTCGCAATCACTACTCTTCTTCCACCTTCCTTCACCCTTTTCATATCTTTAAACACATTTCATCACCTCATATTCATCATTCACACATAGAAAAATAAATTCAAAATCAATTACATCATATGCAGGCTAGGGTTTACATAAAAACTCATGCATATACACAACTTCATTTCAGTTGCACCAAAATAGCATATTAAGCATACTTAAACACGTATTTCATCAAATTCATCCTTGTTCTTTAATTTCCTTCAAATTCTTCATGCTGGCAGAAACCCTACATGCTCCATACATCAATTATATCAAGAAATATAAAGCAATAAGCACACATATGAAGAGAACAAGTTTACAAACCCCTTAAAGATCGAATTTCCATGAAAAATTACCTTTGATTTATGATTTTCTTTAACTTTGAAGGGTAAGAAGGGGAGGAAGAAGAAGTGAATGAATTTCTCTGGAGTTTAGAATGGAAAATTCTTAATTTCCTTCTCTTTATTTCATATTTAAAGTTTTATTTAATTATTTTAACAAAAGTCAAAGAAGGAACCAATTATATGTTGACACATGTCAACATATAATTAAATTCCCTTAATTAACTTAAATTTCTATACCTTTACTTAAATATTTTCTACTTAATTCTATATCATGGCCATACATATCTTACATGTCATACATGCACATGAATATTCACATATATACTTATTTTAGTTTCCATAATTGCCCCTCGCTTCTATAAAATGACATTTATGTCCTAAATTCATACTTGGTATTTACTTAATTCTAACTTCACCACCACTTCCTCTTATGCATTTGATCATGTGAATTCTCATACAATAAGATATCTAGCATGCCATGATATCACATTCCATGCCTTAATTCTACGATGGAACATTATTATTGACCACACGTATAAGCACTGTCCAATGCACATCCTAAGGCAATTTAAACGCTTTCTCATTACTTAATGGCTCTTTCCATTTCTTTTCTATTCTTTTCTTTCTAATGTCTATATCTTATGAACTTTCTATCATAATTAAGGCATTTAATGGCCCATACTATGCATTCTATACTTTCATCATAATGCATGCATAAAATGCAAGCACTCAAAGAATACTATGAATGTGGGTGTGACACTTACTACCACTAAGGTTAATATAATCAGTTGCATATAAACAAGTACATAATGGAGTATGTTACATTGGTCTCAAATTACTTCAAGATGGAGATTCTTCAGAATTAAAACCTCCTCTGATTGTAGATCGATCAGTCTAAGTTCTCGCTTGAAGGTGCTAGTCCTGCGTTTATCAAATGACAAACGCTGAGTATAAAACTCAGTGGTGCTATAAAATGAGTAAATGATATAAATCCAACTTATAAATAACACATCAATTTCAAATCATAGTAACCCAATATTTAGTAACATAATTGTATCATATTATACCCTTTTTGCATCTCTCATTA
Source organism: Dalechampia spathulata (assembly GCA_948192965.1). Classification (NCBI taxonomy): domain Eukaryota; kingdom Viridiplantae; phylum Streptophyta; class Magnoliopsida; order Malpighiales; family Euphorbiaceae; genus Dalechampia; species Dalechampia spathulata. The sequence goes on from CANYBF010844113.1 coordinate 1,698, forward strand.
TCTGTTATCATCAACACATACAACATATCATATAATAATAAAAATAAATACTATAAAAGAATACATTGTAACTTTTCCTATATCAAATATTTCTTTGTACTTTATTACTCTATATACATCTCTACATAAGCATAATTATAGTGCATTTATCTTTCCATTCTCTATACTTTCAATGTAAATAAATGATAATGTATGTCTATGAAAATGCATTCATGCTTTGCATTCTCCCTTTGATTTTCTTGTATCATTTCATTTCTTTTTTGTATGATTGTATACAATCCCGTACTGGTCCATTTCTCTATGTATCGGTACTATATCATTCTCTAATTCCCTTAGGAACATAACATTTCTCTATGGTTTATAATAAGAACCTATACTGTATGATTCCATTAATAACTTTACGACCTAGTAGGTTTCATTGAACATTTTTCTGTATATCACTTTGTTTTCCTCCTTATATCATCTGTATGATATGTTATGAATATGTCTTTATGTATAGATGATTCATGACATGATGCATAAATGATGCTTTAATGATCATATATATGATTATATAATACCATTCACAATATAAGCTAATTACTTTGGTACCATAAGCAATCAACTGATAAAACATTATTTTAAGACCCTATATGGGTTCATAACAAGAATAGCATAAACATTTAAACATAGGAACATTATTTCAAGACCTTAGACAAGGTCATGAAGTGAAAAGCACAAACCCGCTATTGCTTTGCTATTATCGATAGCTTGTGGAGAATTATGAGTCTTGTCCGTTAAACTTGTAACATTTTCATTTTACATCCATTTAATTAAGTCATTCATAAATTGTTCTTGGCTTAGCATCTTAAGAAATCCATATTCAATCATGTTTTCAACAATTTCAAGACACATACACACTTCTGCTCTTTAAAAGACCAAAACCCAATCTAACAAATTAAATTCAATCTACCAACATCTATAATCATCTTTTTTATTAATCTTTAAGCATTTTAAACTCTAAAAACACTATTAAATCTCATTGGTACACTTTCAGCAGTAATTGCAATAATAAATGCTATCGTTACAAGCTAAAAATTACACCAATTCCACATATTACAACAAAAACTCATTTGTTTAGTAACCAATCTTTCCTTGTTTCACCAAACAATCCAATTCTTTTCTTTTTACACTATAAACATAAATTTTACAGCAACTTCTTACTTTGGTAAGAGGTAAAAGTATAAAAGAGAAAGAAAACACATAATAAAACATATGGAATACCAAATCAACAAGAAAACTAAAGTCTTTACATGATTTTACCATGGAATGATACTTTTCTTTAATCCAAATTGCAAAATCAAAGAAGAAATTAATAAAGGAAATAAGAGAAACTGACCTAATTTTGCCTTTAAAATGTCAATTTTAAGTTGCGTATGGCCGTACCATTCCACGTATGCCTGTACTTACCCCAAAAACCCTAATACCAATCTATGCTGAAATGAAGGTACGACCATACCATTAATTTATATGCTTGTATGCTCTAAAAATCTCAAAACACATTTTACACCAAAATGATTGTACGGTCGTACCATCCATTTAGTATACCCTCACCAAAACTACTACCAAATTGGCATGTGGTATGACTAAACCGTATGGTTGTACGACTCAAAGCATAATTAATGGTACGTCCGTACGTGAACTCGTACGCCCTTACCAATGTGTTTTTCATCATTCCTATCATTTAACTTGAATTTACCCATTTAAAATCCCATTATATCATATAATAACATCATATTAACATACTACAACATATTTTACATATATAAACATCATCATCAAACTCCATTCAAGGCATTCACATAAACATACTCCACTTTAACTAGTATATATCCATTTTAAATTATACTATATCACATCATAACATGTTAAACATGCCAAGATACCACTTACACATACTAATTCATTTAACACACGTATTCTCAATTATCATCTTTCATACATATTTAACTTTATAATCATCCTTTCATCTTCTTTTATTATTTTCTCTATCAATTCCATATAACATGGCATTTCTCCATTCATAAAGCACTTACTATCATAATCAATAAGTTAACACATACATGCATCATATCTAATTCATGCATTTCATGCTTCCATCAAGCATTCACTATAACATATTCATAAAATAAATGCATATAAAGATGTTATGTAAGTCAGAATGTGACATGGTGGTATCATTATATTTACATCGTAGGATATAAAACAAAGTAGTTTATATATTACAATTGTTTTTACTGCTAATAGTACAAAAAGAGCAAGTCGCATGAAAACCGAGAAGTAGGAGTCTGCCTTGGAGTCTGAGTCCTCTACCCAAAATCACTATCTCAGGGACCTGCTATTGACACTACTATGTCTCATGCTCTCCTGTGCCATTAGTGCCTGTATTCATCAATTGATAAACGATGAGTATAAAACTCAATGGTGCTAGTAAAACAATTAATCATAAACAACATAATATACACATAATATCATAGAATTATCATTTCAATATAATCAAAATGTTTCAGCATCAATTCCATTTAGTAATAAAATATACCATTAACCACATAGCATTATCACCTGTAACCACTTTTTGCAGTTAACCTGTGAACTTTATTATATAATCATTATTCATTCACAATTGTTTGCAGTATAATAACAATTATAACATTCCAAAATGTTATTTCATCAATAAATGTTAAATATGATGAAATATGCCTTTGAGGATGCAATTTATGGATTGTACTCTCCCTCTGCTTTTCCTTTGCCATTTTCATTTAATTGACCTTTTTCAATTGTGCACATTTTCTTACTAGATTTTTCATTTCTATGGTTCAATAAACAGGAACCCATTTCATTTCCATTCGATTTCCTGTGGAAATCTATTTTATATCCCAGTACACTTTCATTAAACATTTCCTCACCTTTGCTCATTGTCCTCCTTCCTTATTTCTCCATGATATGCCATGTCATGCTTGATATGATGATGCATTCATGATTATGAATTAATGAATGCGCATAATATAATGTTATGGATAATCATTGAATGACATTGCATTATATTATAAATGACGTTCCTTTATAGATCATTTAACGACCAAGGAACACTAGCATAAACCTACAATTGCTTTCCCTTTATCTAAATTGTCTGATAGTATGTGTTGACTGTCCTTAAAACCACCTAAATCATAATACAATGTTCATATTTAATAAAAAGATTGAATATAATTATTAATCATTCATAATTCACACTTTAGTAATCACTTTATATTATATATATATACATACATACCATTGTATAACAATCATTTATGCATACCAAGTCAATTCACATACTAAAACATAATATCAAATAAAGAAATTATAATAGTATTCAAAAATACAATTACTATCCATATTAGCTATCATGTTACACGATCTAAATATGAAATATACGATATCAAAATAACATAATCTTTATATTATTGAAAACTAGATTTAATAAGCTTTCACACTATATCATACATATAGAAATCTGTTCATTTAAATAAATAATACATATGTCACTTTAAAATCGTATATAAAACTACTTTTTAATAAATTCCAAAACCAATTTATTGTTTTCCTTTATTATCAAATGAAAATCTCATTGAATTCAAATAAATTTAATATCATAGTAAAGTAGACTTAAAAAGCTTCATAATGATATATTATACATATATTAATTTATTTATTAAGATAGTTAATTAAAATAGTTAATTTGGAAGTTTATTTAGAAAATATTTTCTTTTAACCTTCAAGAAACACTCCTTTTTGATTCATCTTTAATAAATCATTTAAATACCAAATTAAACAAACTTTGCATTATTAGAAAAAAGGTTTAGTAAGCTTTAATTTAATATATAATATGCCCAAAAAATTACTCATTAAGGTACTCAATTCACATGCATAATTTAGGGTAATACATGCCGCATATCACATTCACCATAAGAACAGTGTGCCTTTCTTACTCATTTTCGGTCTCTTAGAACCACTTACCTTTTAGCATCTTTTTGGGTACACAATTGATGTTAAAACAAAACCAATTTGAAACCATAATAAAATAGATTTAAAGAGCTGTACAAAGATCTATAACATGCCTAAAATTTCAACCATTTAAGCCCTCAATTATAAGTTACCGTAAGCTAAATCTACCTCCCTAAACAAATTAAAAATTTGGTCTAAGCATGCGCTGAATCCTACATGCCATAACTTACCATCCCATAATAATCATATTTCAAACCATTCCAAGTAACAATAGCAAATTCTTTTCTAGGCAATAAAATAAACATACCATTAAGCATACGCATAGAACAATCTCCTAACTTACAATCACACTATCTCAATATCCTGTATAGCCACATAACATCTATTTTAAAATCATGGCAACCAAATTCATTGGCATTCTTAGATGATCATCACACCATTATATGCATTAGTTCAAACATACAAGAAGTTCATAGAACATGACACTCAGTTATTCACACATACACAACCAAAGCATCTCAATATGCACATTACATGCATGGTAACCGCAAGTACACTTCCCATTTTACAACCAGCTTTACAATAACAACAATATGGTAAGTACACAAGGTTAATCTCTTGGCAATAACATCATTTTCTTTTAAACACCAAATACACAAGAAGATTTGCATAATATTATTCAATCACACACTCACCTTACAATAGACTTCTTCTTTAAACATTCAATACACCCCCATAATTAAAAGTTTGAACACACATGCATGTTTATTTGGATAAGGATCGGTTGAGGGAAATGAAGAGGAGAAGGAGAAGAGTATTGCTACAAAATAAAGAGAAGAAGGGGAATAGATTTTACGATAGGGGTTTAAGAATGGAGAGGAAAAGAGAGAGATGAGTAAAATGGGTTCCTGTCTTACTCAATCTCCTTAAAATATATATTTACTAGTGGAGTTCCACCGTTCCACCATGCACGCACACACATGCAATCACAAATAACAAATTCATTGACATAATATAATATAATATAATATAATATAATATAATATAATATAATATAATATAATATAATATAATATATTATATTATAATATAATATAATATAATATATTATAATATAATATAATATAATATCTTCCACTTATACGATGTATATGTATAATACATATGCATTACATACATACGTATGTACAATACAATACATACGCATCATTATACACACTTAAATATTATTTTAGCTTCTTTTATATATATATATATATATATATATATATACATACATTTTAATCATCACTTAAAACTATATATATATATATAAGCTCATATATATATGTACATATTCACATACAATTATATGCATATTCATACGCATGAACAAACTTTCTTAATAAAACACACACATACATATATTAAGCATTCTTTAGAAATCAGTATATAGCATGTATAAAAATATCCACACATTTACCAAACATCAATCTCAACGTTATATCCATCTTATTATCACATTAGTCAGTGTTCAATAACTCCACCAATTATCATCATATTGATATCATAACACATATCAAATACCACGTCATTTATTTTCCATATCATATTCAGATATCACACATTTCAATATCATAATCTCAATCACACACACATATTAACTAGTATACATCATACATATAATCAATGCAACATACTAAGTGTGTGGATGTGACAACAACATTCAAGCATGTTATCATTTTGGTCAATTAATCATTCTTTTAAAGTAATCAATAAACCTAGTTAAATGCATGCACATAAATGACTAGTTTATAAGAACACTAGACAAGCAATAAGATCAAAAAATAACATATAAATGTCATTTGACCATTAACATCAACCAATTAAATTCATATAACTCTCATTAAATCTAATTGCACCCCAAAGGTGCTTAAATCACATATAAGGAGTTCTAAAGTAAAAGAATGAAAGAAATAAGAGAGAAAGTATTCCATAAATATAGATGGTTAATAGAAACAAAAAATTCAAATGATGAAAGGTCTTACACTCTTTAATAGCTTGAAATAATTGCAAAAATTTCTTCTTTCCCATCTAAGCTTCAAATCTTTAGATTGATGATCTAAACAATCTTCAGTAGAAAAGAAGAAAAATGGAAAATACAATAAAATTTTTAGAATCAACTAATCAATACATTTCAATAAACTCCTAATTTGAACCCTAAATAGAAAAGGACTATGTATGAAAAACAAAGCATGATTTCCTTTATGAAAAGAGGAAAATCAAGTATTTATATGAAACATAAGCCTTAAATACAATAAATGATCTTAACCATTCATGTATGCAGTAATGGTCTAAAATAAATAAGCAAAAATATGCAAATATGAAATATAGAGTAATCTTACAAAATGTGGAAGGTTTACATGAGTCATGGGAATGTAAGATGATGCTTTCATCCATGAATAGAGGGTTACATGAGTTATGGAGATGGAAATAAGCATGATTCATAAGTGGGAAAAATACTATACAAGTTTTGTAGCCTTTACATAATTTATGGAACACCAAAATACAAGTTATATGATCAAGCAATAAGCTACATGAGTCTTATAGCATTTATATAAGTCATGAGAGGAAAGCAAGGAAAAATTCATATAAAACAATAAGCTACATGACTTATGAGGAGAATACATGAGTTAAGTGGTTCCTAAAAATGAAGAAAATAAAATGATATGCACTTTAATGATAGAAAGCAACTAAGATGCTTAACTAATGATCATGAGAATATGTTTAAAGATGCTAATGATTATGCAAACTACACATATGACATGAAAGGATGAAGATTAAGATGCAAATCATAATAAAACAAAGAAATTATAATCAAAAGATATGGTAATGCACTTTATGATGAATATACATAAAGCAATCATAAAATTAAAGTTGAAAAAGCTAATTGTAGATATTAAAATTTTAAATTAATTTCTAAATTAATTAAATATATTTTTGATCTATAAAATTATTAGGTTAAATAATTATTTTTAATCTCAAAAATATTTTATAGATCAATTAAATAAATATTTTTAACCTATAAAAATAATTAGATTAAATGATTATCTTAAGTTAATAAAATAAATAGATTTTTGACTAATCAAATAATTTGATTTATTATCTCAAATTAAATTATTTTAATAGCCAATCAAATAAATGCAATTTAAAGAAAAATAAATAAAGTGATAATTATCTAGATGCAAGTCAAGTAAAAATTAATCACTTAAAAAATAAAAATTTAATCTTATCAGACTTCTCCATACATCATTATAAATAGAGGAGTTCCCCCCATTCTACATAAATTCAGAAGCCAATCAACAAGTAGAAGCTCTATTAAGGTCAAGACTTAAAGTTATTTAAATCCTCAAGTTCTCAAAGTGATCTTTAAGTTCTTTAACAATTTCTTTAAGTTCATGAAAGACATTCACCAAGATCATCAAGTTGTTCATTAAGTTTATTAAGGTGTTTTTCCTTCAGATGAAATTTGATTAAAGATTAAGCCTTTAAAGTTATTGAATCATGTCCTTCTCTAAATCAACTTCAATTCAAGATCAAGCTTTAAAAAGATTTTGAATCAAGCTCTTGTTGTGATCTTTAAATCATAAGATTAAAATTATGTGTTATAAGAATTGAATATTAAAGATTATATCCTATTTTAAATTAATAAAATTTATTTATTAGATAATTTATCATTTGATATTTATTTAAATTTTGTTCATACAAATTTTGACACATCTGCTGGGATGAACTTTACTCTCATCTCCTATTTTAAATACCAAAATTTTTTAACACTAATGACATTTAAGAAGAGTAACTTAGTAATACCAAGGAAGTATAATCTTCACCTAAGAGCTACTCAAGTTTAAACTCTTATCTCATCATATGGTGGGTTAACTACTAATGATAGTCCTAATACTATGATGAGGACAAAGGCAATCAAGAAACTATATGAGAAAACAACTCTTCTTCAACAATAAGTGATTCATTCATCAAAACTAGGGGTCAACGCTAGAGTATCAAAAGAAGTAGGTACTTCATTATTTCTTACGCTTTGTAATAAATAAAAAAGTAAATGTGAGAGCTTCTCTCTATAATTCATTCCTCTAGCTTCTTCTATAAGTGGAACTGATAGTACTATATCTATGATAATGAATAACACTACTTCACTAGAAGAACAAGTTACAAACTTGATCAAGTTGATGGAGGAAGTTATGAATAAGACTAAGGAAAAAGATGATGAAATTACATTTTTAACCATAAGGTTGGCAAGCATGATGGGGAAAAGTAGTTACTAATAGAGCACTTAATCCTTAATAAGCCAAGTGAAAGAAGAAGGCACTTTAACAATGGATTTTATAGGCAACACTCAAGTAGTTGCTAATAGTTCAATCACCATCACTTCATTAGAGGAGCTTATCGATAAAGCTATTGAGGAGTAAGTCAAGACATTAACATAACTTTCTTATTATATGAAGGTATATACATAATAAATTGACCTTATGAAGATGCTAATAAATTATCAACCTCCAAAGTTTCAACTATTTGATGGTAAAGGAAATCCAAGATAGTATGTTGCTTACTTTATGTAGCTATGGGTGGGGCATTCGTCATTATCCAAAGCAAAGCTTGTAAAACTCACGAATCAGGAATCCACTTGGAATGAAAGCACAATCTTCTTGAAGGGCTACCTCAAGAAATGATACCGACTCAAAAGAGTCATAAGGAGTCACCACTAGATGGTTTTAGATTTGGTTCAACTAACCCGTAGCATGAGTTCTAATGTCACACCCTCATATGCACCTTAAATTCATGCATGTATATATATTTTATGATCATGCTATAATGATGTGCAAGCATGGATTAATTATGTTATATGTCAAAGTATATATGTATGCATGTATTTCATGGTAAGAGAATACATGAAGTATATAAAATGTTTAGAGTTGTGAATGTATGTATAAAGGTAAGGTAAGAATATGATTTATGCATGTTAGATTGTAATAAAATGAAAATGCACTCAAAGGTTATTATTAGTGAATTAAATGTTCTTAAGGTGTTAATGTGAATTATTATGTATATACATATATTATTTATTTAGTTGAAAGGTGAAAAAAAAGAGGGTATATATATATAAAAGTTGTAAGCATAAAAGAAACATATATGACATGTTTATGTTATGAGAATGCAAAATGAGTGATTCATGAATGATTGAGATGAGGAAAATATTATGAAATGATATAGAGGTGAAGTAATTCCATATGACATGGATTTTATAGAGAAAGAAATGAAAAGAAAGTGAGAAGATGGTTAAAGTGATGAAAATATGCATAAGATGCATTATGGATGTGAATTTGAGATGCTCATGTTGAATTCTTTTCATGAAGCTTAACGATGGAATTTATATGTGATATATGATATTTTGGCATGTTAGACATGTTATTATATGAGAAAGTATACATTAAGATATGTAAATGAAAGTTAAAATGAAGTTAGAATTTATTATAAGTAGTGATTAAGAACATAATGTCATTTCATGAACTGAAAAGGGTAATTTGGGAAACCAATTTATGTACAGTATATATGTACATTCATGTAATGCATGACATGGAAGATGCTTATGTGAATATGATGCAAAAAATGATGTAATAATAATTAATTAAGAGAAGAAGAATTTAGGTTTGATAAGCAAGCTTATCATATGTTAACAAGTGTCAATATATGATTGATTCTTTTTTTGAATTTTGTATTAAATCAAATAAACATCAATTAAAATGGAAATATGGATATTTTTTGCATATTTCCTCCTTTCCAATTCGAAATACTCCTCTTCTCTCCTTTTTCATTCTTTAAGTAGAGAAAACTATAATTTTAAGGTAATTTTTCATGTAGAATTGATCTTTTATGGTCATGTGGTTGATTTTCATTATGTACATGTTTACTACCTCTTAATCTTTGCTAAAACTTATGTTCTATGGTTGTATCAAATTTTTTTAAGAATGGACATGAAGTATATGCATGAATTTTGATAGAATCATATGAGAAAGTGAAAAAGGAAGGTTGATTTTGCATGATTAAAGTGTTTTGATTAGGTGTTAGGTATGGATGAATTTTGTATGAAAACCCTAATGTGAACTATATGTGAATGAATTTTTAATGGATGTTCTATGTGTGCATGAAGCATTATGGATGATAATTAAGGTTGTGGAATGTGAAAAATGCATGAAAAGTGGTAGGAAAGTAGGAAAGTGCATTGAAAATAGTTGCTGCCCGATTTTTCACCTCCTTGAAAATGACCTCTATAATTCAGTTCTAATGTATAAATCATTAAATTATATATAAATATGATGAAATATAGTGTTATAATGGTGAAGATGAAGTTTGGATGCTTAAAGGGAGAGGTATGCATGATATAATCATGTGTTTGCTAAAAATATACCTTAAAAGCAAAGTTAAGGATTAACGGTAATTAAATTTTGACTACTTTAATAATATCCAAAAATTTTATGTAATATACCATTGAAAATATCTTTGAATCTAGTTTCCAATGATACCATGCTAGAAAAATTCCAAAGTCATTTGCTAAGTCAAAAAAATCATGCTATTTAAACTGTTACATTTGAATAGGAATTAGGCAAGAAACTTTGGTATGAGGCCTTTTACAATTTGATAGCCTAAATGAATTCCAAAAATTGAAAGCAATAACTCAAATTAAAGCTTATTGATCTAGTTTCTAATGGTATATGATTTTTTTTATATTCAAGGCCAAGAAGATAGCTTAAACATTCATTTAGTCTAAGTGCGTGCAAAAATGGTAATTGCATTTTCTAGTTTTCACAAGTTTGAGTTGCATACCCTAAATGGCTATGCTTTGATACTTTGTTTGCATAGATTAACACTTTGATTCATGCAATAAAGGATGACATAAATGTGAGTATCCTTCATAGTTCATAACTTGTCCCATAAGGTCACATAAAGGCATGAACAAGTAAGGTGAAAACATGAAGATTTCATGAAAGAAAATGACAAATAAATAGTGTAACATACCAAATGAATAGTGCACCTTACCAAATGAATAGTAACATGCCTTGTATGTTTGGTAACTTAATGAATGCATGTTCTAAGCTTCCAAAGTTAAAGCTATTCATACCTAAACCTCATTATTCATTGTTATATACAAGTATATACACTTAGAGATATAAATTGACTTTAATGTCTTATATTTGAGTCATGATTGATTAATATTCTTTACATATTGAATTGATCAAGATACATGACCTACATGCTAGAATTCCTATATATGAATTAAATGGGTGTATGTACTTGAATATGTGAAGGTGTTAAGACATGAAAAGGTTAAAGGTCTATTATGTTATCAAATGAATGCGAAAATGACTAGGACATTAAGGATGGTTGAATTACATGTATAACTTGTATATGCATTTATACTTGAATGCATAGGTGTGTAATGATATAAATAAGGGTAATTACTTATGACTTGTTCAAATATGATTCAATGATGATTAATATTCATTATGAATAGACATTAGTTTAAGATGCTTAATTGGCCGAAAAGCATATAAAATTATTACTTATGATGAATGCAATGCTATGACATGAAAATGTGCCAATATAACTATCATGACTAGAAATTGAAGTATAACTACATGAAATAGATATGAATGAATTCTTTATGGTGAGAAACTTTATGTAAAATGTAAATGGTTTTACTAATTAAATGAATAATGAAATTTGTCATAGACTTAACAGAGAAATAATGATAGTGAAAAATAATCATCTAAATAAGTTTATGCTATCTAAGATTTCCACGATCGATAACTCGATCAATAGTGAAAAGGTGGACATAAGTACATTATATTTATTTATTTATTTACCATACTTAGAATACCTTATGATGAGTCTATATAAGAAATGAATTATGAATGTTCTCTTATAATGATGTTTAATGCATTATTAAAAATTTATAGCATAAAGGATATTATTCCATGATAATACATATGTCATGCTTTTGTATAGTAGTTATTATATTGAAAATGAATGCCAGATTATATAGGTTATATGTTATGATATTCCAATCTATTAAATGATGTCGACAGGTGAATTGTCACATGTATAGCATTGTTAAATGATATCTATTTTCTTTATTCATGAGATATCAATTGATATGGATTGTGAATAATGATTTATGGTGGAAGATTGATATTATACTTTATTAATTTCCATATTCATCATAGCATTAAGCATAATGCATATGTATCACGTCATGAATCATGTACATACATATTCATATTCATGACATATCATACAGAAGATATAAGGTGGGAAAAGAGAGAAATGATATAAAGCTATATGATATGAAAACGTACTGGGCTAACATTCCTGATTGGAATTGAAAATACAGATTCTCTCAGTGGAATCATACAATAATATTCCTTATTGGAATTAAAAATATGGGTTCACTGAACCATACATTTGTAATTACATTCCCTCTTACGGGAGATGAGTACCCGTACATATAGGACCCAATACGAGATTATGAATAATCATACATAAGTGAAAGGAAATGTTACAAGAAAATTAGAGGGAGAATGCATGGCATGATTACATACACATAGTCATGCATTATTCCTCAATTACAATGAAATGAAAGATAATGTTATTATAAGTGCACTGCAAGTGTACATATATCAATGTTTATAGAGACATGATGGCTTATATATAGTATTTTACACAGGAAGTAACAGATGACTATTTATGATATTTATGTTCATATTTCCATAACATTCTATGTTATGTTGTAAAAGCAAAGGTAAAGTGAAAGTAAAGGCATGATATGAGTGCATATAGTTAACTATTCATTTCAAAGATGAAATTGTGGTATGATTTGCATAGAGAATGATTATTATTGATCTTATACGATATAATTATCAATTATCATTGATCTATGATAATAGACCTTTGTGAATGTAATATCACATTATACAAAAACTAGTAGTTAATGTTCTTAATGCTATTTGACAAAGGTTCACTATAAATGCTGAATGTAATACAGAAGTGTTACTATGATTTCATTTAATGTACATTACATTGGTATTATCTTATTATAGATAATTATGCTGATTATGGTTATGATTATGAATAATTATGGTTGCTATATTATTTAATTGATAAAAATGACATTGATGACTTACATACCATGAAATAAATATTTTCTACAAACTTCAATGGAAGGCAGGTTCTGTTATTAGTTCATGAAATAGTGTTCCATGATATTTAAATTATTATTAAGTGTTTATAGATAGTTTTCAATTTTATTAAGTTAAAAGGGCATTTTAATGCTATATTATGATGATTTTTATTAAGAATACTCATGATTAACATATTTTGTATTTTTATATGATGGTATAACAAGTAATTGGGTAAGCATCAACATGTCTTATATTGAATTTGATGCATGATATGTTTATAGATGATAAGATATTTGAATCCTGATGTATGCTTATGATATTGTTATTATGCATTTATTATATAGCATCATTGAGTGAAATATGTAGCATTTGTCATTCAACAAACAGAGGTTGAAAGTTTACAAAGAAGCATACGGATCTAAAGGTACCAAATCAGTAGGACCATCTATATGCCAAAGTTTTAAAAATGTTAAGTACTTCTGAGTTATGTAAGTCTATAACTATGTATGAGTCCAAGGCAGTAATGAATTGCATTGATGTTTATTAAGTATATGTGTATTTCAAAATTTTAAAAGAAAATAATTTTATGCATCCCTTGTAGGATAATTAATAGTGTTCACTTATTCAAAGACTGTTAATTATTCTACGGGAGCATATTACACCGTGAGGGGTGTGACAGTTAAGTTAATTCACAGATGGGTTTGGGTGGTGAAGATCTATTTCCATGAGTTTCCAAGATCGATTTTAGCATTATAGTTAGGATTAATTACCCTAGGCAGGCAAGCAAGCAAGTGCATAAAAGTAAGCATGTAGCATGACATGTTATAGCTATAGGTAAAGCATATAAGGTTATATGGCATAGTGAAGTAGAATGACATATAAGGTTATATGGAATTTGGATGGCATGGAATATGTATAACATGTGAAGTGATGATATAATATAATGACATGACATTTGACATGGCATGTGATGTAACATGACATAATAGCATATGACATGGCATAGATGATATAACATGACATATGACATGGCAAATGATATGGCATAGGATTTATGTATGAGGTGGCATGTGACACGGCATATATTATGGAATAGCATAGTGATATGGCATGACATAATGTCATATGACATAGCATAGCATAGTGATATAACATAGCATAGTGGCATATGACATGGCAATTGATATGATACAATGGCATATGACATAGGATAGTTACGTGTAAGGTGCCATATGACATGACATATGTTATGGTAAATAAATTAGCAAAATAAAACCATCCACATAAAATAAAATCTTAAGAATAATGATTGGTGAAAGGGATATAAGAGATAGGGAGATACATGGGAGATGTAAAAATAATACAACCCAAGGGAAAACATAATAAAATAATGTTATTCTATTACATATGGGTCTTCATTTTTACATAAATTCTAAGATGTGTTGCAACATCTCCTCTACTTCGGTAAATCCTCAGATAGCACGAGCTCTAATTCATGGATATGGAAAATACCAAAAGGGGAAAGTTTCCAAAAAAGGAAAGTTCAAATATGGAAAGTATACTAAATATGGAAAGCACCAAATATGGAAATAATGCCAAATATGGAAAGTGTCAAATATAAAAAGTGCTAAATATGGAAATAATCGCAAGTCCAATTATGGAAACAATCTATTTATGGTAATAAAGCTAAACATGATAGTAAAGCTAAATATGGCAAGAATGCTAAATATGACAATAAAGCTAAATATGACAATACTAAACATGGTAGTAATGAAAAATTAAATTAAGAAAAGTGAAGAAAATGTGACTTATCAAGGCTGAAAGTCCTTCCTCCAAATCTCAAAAAGCTTAGGGTTTTAATGAGTCAATTTTATCATTAAACCTAATTAAATGCTTAATTAGGCATATTTTAATTTTGAAAGAGCTTAATGTCTTAGAATTAAAATATTATTCTATGTTAGAATGTGTATGTGTAAAGCTAATACCCAAGGGTATTTATAGGTGCATTGGGAGGTATGCCAACTCTAAGTTGGCAATGTGGGATAAAGTCTCCTTCCTCTAATTATACTAGCTGGAGACCCACCAAGGGTGTCATCTTACATGGGCCAAATAGTGAGAATACTGTAGGCCCAAATGCCATGTGAGTGCATAAAGTTTATGTATTCAATTTAATCTTAAGAATGAGAACCTGTATTAAGCCATCTTAATAAGGAAATAAGTCGCAATACATACCCAATGCTTAGGAGGCTCATGCTGAGGCTTGTGACCTTACTGAGGGAAAGATGAAATCCAATGGGGACATAACTTATGACCCCATGCTAATACTAGGAGCCCAATGCTTAGGTTGGATAATCAAATTTAAATATATGGTGCTCATATTAAGGCTTGTAAGTCTATGAAAAATCAAAGTGACTCCTTGGGGGATACCAAGATTTAAAATCCAATATTGCCATCGAAAGCCTGATGCTCAATTGAAGTGACCAATGTTGATCGGTATAGTAGTCATGTTAAGGCTTATAAACCAATTCTGTCACTAGGATCCCGATGCTCGAGCGAATCAATCAATGTTAATCATTAATCAATTTCAAGACCAATGGCTTTATTATGAGGCTCAAGAATCATCTAAAATTTGAGTTCAAATGCTAACTGCTAGGGTTTAAGAATCAAATGCTTGATCTCATGATCGTTGCTAGATCAAGTGGTTAACTATGGAACCTAGGTATTGGATAAATGCTCAAGCCATCAAATACAAGTTGGATATCTCTAAAATAGCATTTGGGACCCACTACTAGAACTTGATACTTTTTGGTATATGATTTAACCAGTAGTCAACTCAATTCTGCTATTGGGAGCTCAATGTTTGGGCGAATAGATTAATGCTGATCATTGGTCAACTACAAGACCAATGGCTTTGCTGCAAGGCTCAAAAATAACCTAAAATCTAATTTCAAATGCATGCTGCCAGGGTTTAGGAATCATATGCTTGATCTTGTGATCATTGTTAGATAGTATGGTCAACTGCAGAACCTAGGTGATCAACTACCCAATCAGGATCAAACAATTACTGGTTATGATGTGATCAACCATTGAATCAATGCTCATGACATTAAATATGTGTTTAATATCTCAAAAATAGCATTTAGGACCCACTATTAGAATTCAACACTTTATAGTCAATAGCTTGATTAGTAGTCAAAGGTATGACTAAAATTGATTGTCTGTAGGATCAATTTCCTATCTATACTAGACATATAAAAGCAATTTGTAAATGAAGTTAGAATTAAAATGGTTCAAAGAAAATACTTGAATTTTTTAGTATTAGTCTGCTAGATTCCGATCAATCTTTTGGATTTTTTAGAAGCTGTAGGTCATGAAAATTAAACTCATTAAGGAAAAGTACTCCAAACATTATTCAATTTTCATGGTAAGTTGAGTTTAATGAGTGTATCATTATGAGAGTATGGTGCATGTTAGCAATGTCCATGACATACAGAGCACATTCTACTACATGTTATGCATGGATGCTTAGATTTTAAGTAACTCCATTAGGGATTCAAAGGTTTAGGTTCTCAACAATTTGACTTAGAATCAAATAAGAAGAAGACAATTTTATTAGTACAAAATTAAGTGGAACTAGTTTAGAAATTTACCTAAGTATGCATAATTAATGCTTATTAATGTCTATTTAAATGAGTGCAGATCTATCCTGACCCATGGTAGGACATGTTCTAGTCATCCTTTATTTGGCAATGGTTGTTGGGGCCTGTGGAGCTATTTGCTTGTAGAGGGTAAAGTGCTAGGGTAGTAGATCTCAAGGTCAATCTACTGTATTAGGTGGAAGGAGAGAATCTTATAATTCTATCATCGCCAAGAGTTCTAGAGGGAGAGAAACCTCTAAGAAGGTGCAGAGTACATAACTCAGGGTGGCACCAGAGGCTAAGGTAGAGAATCTTAAGGTGCCTCTATATTTCAAATTCCTTTAAGGCTTTATTGAGGGGTGACTTCAGCAAATGCATAACCCTTATGTGTAGTTGTATGATGGGGATAGGTACTCGCATGAGGTGATGTTTTTGGTGCCTAAAAGAGAGGAGGTTACTTTCACACCTTTGAGCACGACTCATGTAAGTAATCCTTCTTGCATTGACATGCTTTTAATTCATGTTAAATCTTGATTATGATGACTTGTGTAGGTACCTCGTGATGATATGATATATGTCTTCCAGTTACTGACTAGGCTCTGGTAGCATTTCCATATTGAAATGTTGGAGCTATATATGAGTATCTGTAATGTCTAAAGCATCATATTTTATGTGTAATTGAATATTTAATGAATAAAAGGCATTATTCATTATTTAAGTGTATTATTTTATATACTTGTTTTACTTAGAGCATTAAACTAAATAATGAAGTCCAAGGTATTGGAACAGTATAAGGGAAATTTATAAGGTGTTTATGATATGAGATTCTTATTGTATATAAATGTTTAATATCTAAATTACCTTAATCATAGTATTAATAAGATTGGACATTATTAATGCAAATAGATCAACACATGTTATACTTTCGTTTAAGGGTGATTCTCATTCACTATGACATGAGTTGTCTAAAGTATACATGTGTATGAACAGTATAGTACTGGTTCATTGGAGGCCTTGTCAACGAGATTATGAGTGCTCAGATTTTACCGGAGCCCAGAGCGAGGCTTGCGATGCTCACAGACCGAGGACCGCACTTGGAGTGAAAGCACAATCTTCCTAAGGGGTTCCCTTAGGGAATGATACGGACTCGAAAGAGTCACAAGGGAGTCACCACCGGATGGTTCTGGATTGGTCCAACCGACCCATAACATGAGTGCTAGTTAAACCCTTCAGAGATTGGGTTTGGGTGGTGGAGATCTATTCTATGAGTTTCCAAGATCGATTTTGCTATTATAGTTGGGATTAATTATCCTAAGCAGGCAAGCATACGAGCGTATATGTAAACACACAGCGCGACATGTGATTTGGCATTGCAAGGTTGCATGTAGAATGTCATATAATGCTATATGGCATTTGGATGGCATGGCATATGCATGGCATGCAAAATAGCAATAAAATAACATGGCATATGCATGACATGTGAGCATGTATGACATATCATATGCATGATATGGCAAC
>CANYBF010844208.1:0-20753 GCA_948192965.1 Dalechampia spathulata
GATTCCAAGTTTAGGGGAGTAAAATCGCTTAAGTCTAAGTGATTTTGTGAATTTTTTAACCCTAATTGCTTAGAATGATTAAAACCAAAATTAAAAGGATTAATCTCGTTTTTCTTGTCTGCCAAAAACCCTAATTCCGTAGGTCAAAAGTCTGAACCCCCCCCAAAATCTCTCGCGCAGAAAGGAGTTCCAAAACTTTTAAAAAAATCTTGCCTAGAGACATACGCGATCGCGTATCCTAACATATGCGACGTGTCACAAACATACGCGATCGCATATGTTTGTACATATGCGGCGTGTGACACCCCCAAAATGGGCTAGAATTGGCCAAGAACAGCCCGGAATGATCCGAATCAACCAGGAGTGGCCCAAGACCAACCCAAAATGGTCCTGAATCATCCCGGATTCGATCCGAGTCAAGACGGTCCAAAATTAGGGTGCGACAAGTGGTATGGGCGTATGGGTTCACATATGATTATACGAATCCTTCTGCATAAACTTTTATTTTCAATTTTAGTATTCTAACATATCTATTTTGTAATTATTGCTTTGTAACGGATCTATTCTCAATGAAGAGTGTATTTATAGCTGAGAAAGCTCTTCTTCAAGTAAGTAACTTAATTATCTTTGCAATTGATTTTATCTCTCTTTACTTTGCTCTTATTCTATCTAAAGTTCTTTTACAGTCCTAATTTATTTCAATTATTATTTGGGTTGGTGAGAGTTAGTGGTTGGACATTATTATTGTATTTGAGAATTGAATCTTGTGAGATTGATTATTATTGTAAAGGTTTGAGTGTAAGCCTTGAAAATACTAGGGTTGGATTCTTTGTTGAAGAATCCATTGTTGTAATTGTGAAAGGAATTAGTGGAACCCTAAGTTGAATCTTAGGAGAAGTAGGCGCAGGCAAGTTGAAGTGTCAAACAACTATAAATCTTGTGTTCTATTTGGGATTTCAAATAATAATTTTAATTTATGAGAACTAATTTTAGAATTCTATTCAAAATCAAATATAAATATAAATTATTTAATTATTTAATTCATCAAAATTAATTTTTATTATCAAATTTTATATAAAAATCAATACATTAATAATTAATTTAAAAAATAAAATTTTGTTAAAATTTAAATTTGTTAAAAAGTTGATTTAATTTAATTTAATTTTAACAATTTAATAATGATAGTTTTAATTTCTAATAACTAATTTTTATAGTAAAATTATATAAAAAATATCATTAATTATTTTTTTGAAAATATAAGATCTTTATTAAAGTTATAAATATCCTACATTATTAATATATAATCTAACCTTTTTAAATTGACACTATAAAAATCAAACAAAGTAGATTGATGAAATATACGTATCTTGAAGTTTTAAGTAATATTAATATTATAAAAGGGATAGAAATAAGTAAAATAATGGTTTTATCATCTCTTATAATTTTATTAAAACTAATTTTAATTTTATTTTAATTATTTAATAGTAATAATTTTAATTTATAACAACTAATTTCTATCTAAAAGTTTTATTTA
The DNA here is from genome assembly GCA_948192965.1 of Dalechampia spathulata. NCBI lineage: Eukaryota > Viridiplantae > Streptophyta > Magnoliopsida > Malpighiales > Euphorbiaceae > Dalechampia > Dalechampia spathulata. Next base: position 1,535 of record CANYBF010844208.1, read on the forward strand.
AAAAATAAAATATAAATATAAATTATTTTCATGATCTAATAGTTTAATTCATTAAAATTAATTTTTATTATCATAATTTTATATAAAAAATCAATACATAAATGATTTTTTAAGAAAATAGAATTATATTAAAAGAATTTAAATTTATTTTATTTTAATAATCCAATTGTAATAGGTTTATTTTATAATAACTAATTTTTATAATAAAATTATCTAAAGAAAAATATTATTTACATTTCTTTAAAAAATAACATATTTATTAAAGTTATAAAAATATCACACATTGTTAACATATGATTTAGCTTTTTTAAAATCACATTATAAAAGTCAAGCAAAGTAGACTAATGAAACATTCTTTTAAAATAAAATTTTAAATAACATGTATATAATAATAAAATTGTAAAGAGATAAAAGTTTTATTATAAAAGTAATATGTATAATATTATAACTTTATGAAAGTTAAAATTATATCTTACAATATAATTTTAAATGGTATTTATAATAACAAAATTATATATCATAATAAAATTTCATTAAGATTAAAATTATGTGTTACAAGAAAATTTTTAATAATTTGTATAATAATAATAATAATAATATTTTACTAAAATTAAAAAATATTAAAAAATATTATACAAGATAATATAAATAATAAATTAAATAATTAATACTAACATGCAACTCATGTGATGTAACTCCAGTAATTATTAATAGTTTGAGAAAAATGAATAGATGCAAAAATAAAGCTACCATTCCTTCAAAACATAATATAAAATTGATAAATATAGTTTGACTTTTGTAAAATTATTTTTTTTTTCTCTAAAACAATTATATCCAAATGAAAATATTTTTACCTAAAAATAAAAATAAATCTATGAAAGGAATTATATTTCTATATAAATATTAATTTTTATCTAAAAATTAAATATAAATATAACTATTTACCTAAAAAATTTTATTTTAACATAAATAATAACATTTATCTTAACTATAGGTATGAATAAATCAAATACTAAATTTCATTCTAATTAAATTAAATTAATATAGTATTATCTCTTGATTCTAACAAATGATTATCGATTTTATATTATTCATTTTACATGTAATTAAATTAAATTCAAAAAATATGCATACTAATAAGTTATAATAAATATTAATTGATAGATGTGTTTTATGGTTGCAAAATTAGCCCACAACAAGTTTTATATTTATAGTTGTTTAGCCTATAAAATATGTATTCGTATGTATACAAGTCGTAATTTTAGTATAAATGCTATTGATCCCATAACAATTGATGTGTCGATTATCAACTTCAAATAATTATATGGTAGTTAGAGATTTAAAGGATGATTTAAAAAAAAAAAATCAAAGCATATTAAACTACTCAATTTATAAAATAAAACTAACAATTAAAGTAAATTGAGATTTCTTTAGCAATTTGTTATTTATTAAAGTTGAATATTCAAATAGGTTTTCATTTGATCAATTAATGACAATAAATATTGAATTAAATGATAATTATGCCAAGGTAGATAACAAAAATATAAACTAGCTTTTTTCAAGGTCCAATTAACCTATTAAAATCAATTAACTACCAACTTCCATGATAATTAGTTAATTGAAATGTGTTAATCACTTTTATCTAAAATTAATCCTATTCATGTCATGCTATCCAATAATTAATTTACCTTCCAACACAATCAATTACCTAAGATATGTAAAGATTGATAAAGATAATAATAAAACTCATATAAACTTTATTCTTCCTCCCTCCTTTAATTCTCAACCTATCAAACATCATAATCTTTAAATCTCCCTTAAAGCTTCATGGATTAATAAGAGAAAAAAGAAATTATTAAGGAAAATCATTAGCAAATCCTTAAACTAATTTTAAATAGCAAAATGAAGAAAGATTAAATGTAGGGAAGAATGATAAATATATAAGATGATATTTATATGATGTAAAATTCTAAATTCAAACATTTAATCATGATCATTGTTTTGTAGATCCAATGACCCTCATTTAAGCTTCAATAATGTAAAAATAATGTAGAATAGATTATGACTTGTAGGAAGGGTTGAAGATAGATTTTGGGTGGAAAGAGACTTACACAAGTTATTGAAAGGGGCTATGAGTCATGTAATATGTTGGAATATGAGATTTGATCAAAAGAAAACTACACGATTTATGGGGACTTTGCCATAAGTTGTGTAACATTATGCCAAATTTTTAGCACACTTGTTTTCATCATATCTTATATTATACAACTTCAACTTATATGATTTTTAATAAGTTAGAAAGCTTAAAAGGTCTATTGTAACCTTGATAAAGTTTAAAAGCTAAATCTTTCATTCAATACGTGAAAAATTATAGTACATTTCATTGCTTTATTAAATGACTTTTTATGCACATATGATAATAATTTAATACTTGTAAATCAATAAAAGCTTTCACTTTATGCATATGAGTCATGATTGTATACTAAGAATCAATAAATGCTTTATGAAAGTATTCAAATACAATGATTAATAATTCTAATTGAAAATATACATAAATTCATGTAGAATGCAATGAAATGATTAAACACTAAACCAACTACATTAAATGTAAATGTTGCATAAAAATGCATGAAACATATTAAAATTAAAATAAGAAATTAGCAAAATGGTATTGAAAATCAAAGAATAAGGATATAAAGCATGTTTTTCATTGACATATTAATATTAAGAATTGTATTACATTTATCAATAAGAACCTAATCCTATATGATGATGTATTCATATTTAAAATGTAATAAACCATTAATAATAGCAATAATAATAATTTATTATGTTATGAATAATTTGTTTTATTATGTTAAACAGTATGTAGAAAAATTTTAAACATTAATCTTAATATATTGAAATTGTTATTAGTAAACATAAATTCCATTTTAAATTGAATTTTAATCATACATATAAAAAATATAATGGTAATTCTATTATTATTATATACTAATCATAATATAATATAATTATATATGATAAGAATAAAATACAAATATATAAATATTTAGTTGATTTAATATATCATATTTATAAAATAAATATTATATAGAACACTTATTTTTTTTTTAAAATTAAAATATTACCAGTGACAAAACAAATATATTTGTTTTATATTCTTTAATTATATTTTTATCAAGAAAGAAAAATCAATTAAAATATTTTTATAATGATAAAAACATAATTGATGTAAATGAACTAAATTTTATTGTCTGTTATATTTGCAAATGGAAGACAATTTTGTATTTAAATTAAAAATACAATTTTTATGTTATATATGATCAATTATATTTTATTCTATATTATGTAAGAATATATTTATGTAAATTATTTTCGAATTCTTATACTAAAATATAATTAATTAATTGATGATAATAAATATAACATATCCTAAAGAAAACATAGTAAATATAAAATATCAATACATATGAAATTGCTATAAAAATTTTATAATTATCATTTAATATTATGTTATTAATATAGATGAAAATTATTAAAATTTGATAACATGTCTTAGTCCTTGGTTAACTTATATTCTTGAGTTAATAAAGAATCATGATCTAGTTAAAACATATATTTACTAAACTCAATTGAAAAAAGGAAAGCTTCCAACATATATATATATATATATATATATATATATATATATATATATATACAGTCTTGTAGGTAGGCTTTTAGGCCTCAATCTAGAGCAATCTTATCGTAGATGATACATGAGGGCCTATTTGGAATGAAGAGTAAACTTTTTAAGGCGCTCCCTTGAGGTATGATACAAATCCATGAAAAGGTCATAAATAAAGTCACTGCTAGAATGATTTCAAGAAAAAAATGTAATTGACCCATAATATCAGTACTAGTTAAACCCTTCAGAGAAGGGTTCTGATGATAACATCTATTTGTATGAGTTTCATATTATAATTTATCATGTTAATCGATTAATTACACATAGACAAGAATTTGTATTCATAGGCATGAATAATTATACAAATGCATAGCATGATATGGTAGAACATGTAAAACATAATAAGAATAATAAAGTAAAAAAATAAAAAGTAGATTAGAGGAATTGACAGATACATGCCAAAATTAATGAATAATTACAAGCATTAAATTATAAGAATAAATGATTTATTATATTATAATTAATCTTTAGTTAGTATAAAATTGGATGTCAAGCAATATAAAAAATCCTCTAATTAATAGTGAAAAATTTGGTTTCGGGTGGCATAAGTAAAATATACATGATCTAAAAGTACATGAGAAAAATGTTACAATGAATGTAAAAATTACAATTTAGAGATAATCCTAATTATTTTGTGCTATGAACAAGCTCAAATCATCTTTAAGAAGGTCCTAAGAGTCTAAAAATGAGGTTAAAAATATGTTTCGAGTTAAAATAAATAAATTTGATTCATGTAGAGAGTAAAGTGCATACCTCATTGCAATGCACAATAATAATGTCCGCAAATATTGTAGGAATAATATCAACATGCATCACATGTTCTAGTTAGTAATGTGTACCACATATTGTAGGAATAATATCAATATTGTCACACCCGTAACTAGTGTAACATGCTCCTATAGCATAATTAATAACCTTCTAAGAAAGGAAATCATTAATTACACTACAAAGGATACATAAATTTTTTTTGTAATATAACGTTTGCTATAGTTAAACTATACATATATACATCACAACACACAATAAATACTGTTATCAAATGAATATGAAAAGTGCTATATAATGAGAATCATATCTCAAAGTATGTTATAAAAGTCCAAACTACTTTTAGGATGCTTCATGTAAGTCTCGATCTTTGCTAATTGTAGATTAGCTACTCTCGTTGCTCTCTAAGTGAACTAGGTCCTGCATTCATCAAATGACAAATGCTGAGTATATAACTTAGTGATGCTAAAAATATATGTACATGACATAAACTAATACATCAAGTAACATATAAGATTCAAACATAGGTAGAAATCATAAGACAGTATATTAGTATCGTCTCATTATGTATATATATATATATATATATATCACCCTACTATCTCAATCAACTATAGATCATGTCATTGATATAAGAATGAATACCGTATTACACACATTGTAACTTTTCCTGTAAGAAATGCTATATAGAAATATTGTTGTCTATGTTCATGCATATGAACAATATATGTATGTATAAAGAACTTTATCATCAATAACTTTATATTTGCAACATGTATAAATGATATTGTATATCTGTGAGAATGCACTAATGCTTTACACTCTTCTTTTTATCATTTTTTGTTATCTTTTATCACTTTATAATACTATGCATAATTCACTTCTTTCTAGGTCCCTTTATGTACTAGTACTCATCTCCTATAGAAGGGTAATATAAATGTAACTGTATGGTTCAGTGAACCTATATTTTTACTTCCTATCAGGAAGGTTGCTGTATGATTCCGTTGGGGGAATTTATGCATGAATTATATGCTAAAATGATAATGTGATATAGAATTATTTATACAAGTATTAATTTAATTAAATCATATGTATAGAAAATATAATTTAATTAGGCGTGTATACATGTATATATATTTTTTGATTATGTGATTATAAATTTTTATTAAATAATTTATGTGCTTAAATTATAAATAAATTAAATCATTTTAATTAATATAAGGTATATATGTATAAATATATGGTTCTACATTGTTGCTTGGGTATGAAGCATAATAGAAAGGATTTAGTGTGGGTGTATGCATGGTAAGGATGATTAGTCATTCTCATGATTAAGTGTAATGATTACCATATATGTGTTGTAACTATAGGAGAGTGAGGTGTCAACTTATGAAGGCTTGTAGAAGGGGTAATTGTATATCAAAATGAGGCTTAGCATAGAGAATTAATACTTAGTCATATATAAACTTGAAACTTAATAAAACAACCCATTTTTCCTTCTTTCAATTTGGCATTTCCTTTCCTCTCCACACTTTCTTTCTATTCTTCATCTCAAATGCACCAAATCTCTTCTAGATTATTTAGTTTCTTGTTGCATGTCCTTTTGGAAGCTAGCTAGGAATGTGGAAGGGTGATTAACGTGTGGGTTTTTACTTGGATTATGCATTATGTGCTTGTATTAGGAGTTTTAGATGAAAATAGTTGCTGCCAATGGAAGAGAGCTTGCATGTTATGTAGTTTGGGTTTATTAAAGGTGGGTCAAGAAGCTTTTAGTTGTGATTCATATATGTGTATGCTATGAATCCTTTTGATAACTCCAATGCTATATCTATAGTAATATGCTTGTGTAGTGTGTGTATGGTTAGTGGCATGGACATGTATGTTGTAAGGGACTAAACCTCATGTGTATATTCTATTTTGCTATGCATGCATGTATGTTTTATGGATGGTGAGGTTAGCCACATGTTTTGTTGGTAAGTGCTTAAGGAAAATGTAATTAAAAAGATGGTATTACACGTATGTTTAAGTAATGTAAATTAAGTTAATTAAATATTTTGTTATGAATGTTTATGGTTGAGTTTTATAGATTAAAACTAGTGTTAAAATGTTGATTAAAACATAAAAGAGGTAATTTAAAGCAACAAGGATTTATTTGGTGGAAATTAAACAAGTAAGATAAAGAATTGAAATTCACGCCTAAGCTATTTTTGCATGAATTGGGACAATGAAATTGATTTTGCATTAATTGGAGTTCATTTGATTAGTAAAAATGGGGTCAAAAGATAAACTATTCATATAGTAAATTTATAGTTGCTAAATAAAATAGTTTGTTTGCATGATTTATTTGCATGCCTTAATAAATGAATTTTTAGGCTTATAATATGTGGATTTGAAGCTCTTTGGGTCTACCTATTATTGGTAAAAAGATTTGAATTTTTAAAATTCATTTACTTATTGAAAAATGGTAAGAAAGGCAGACTATTTATGGCTAAGTAACATGATTTTACAATTGGATAATTCATCCTTATGCTATGATTATGTGAATGACAAATGACATGAAAAATAAAATGGTTTTAATGTAATCTATATTTATGATTGATTGGAATATTAAAAGTGTGTTTGTATTATGATTAGGTAAAAATACGGATAATGAATATATTCCTCCAATCAATATAGATAAAGGAAAAGCGGTGGTAGGTTTGTGCTAATTGTGCTGTTTTTGCTATTAATAGGTTGATTCATGTAAACTGAATCAATGGGTAAGCTAAATTATTTACCTTAATATTAATATGTGATTATGGTTTGAATCAAGCAGCTCTTGGCATAATTCTAGACAAAGGGGTACATGAATGAACTAATCATACACTTGAAAAAAGAGGGATCCTAAGACTGTGTAAGGATAAGGTTGCATAGTTGAGTGATTTCAAGATTGTGAAGGGGAGCTCAATAAAAACAAAGGGAGAAAATAATATGTTATCGAGAAGATAGTGGAACACGATGATATAAAAATACTGAAAAGATAGTTGTATAATGCCAATACTATATGCACATATATATGAGAATACTGGGCATTCATGATTATGATTATGATTATGATATAGGAAAAACAGAGGGGAATGCATATCATGACGCATTCTAAATGAAAAGACAAGAGCATATTCCATCACATTCATATACATATGCATTCATGGAACAATTTTGCAAGAAGTAGCAATTGAATGCTAATGGATGCTATGGGAATGAATGGGAATGCATGTTGAGAATACAATATGAATATTATATGAATTGCTTTGCATATGATGATGTGATTGAGTTACATCTAATATGGTATCTAAATGAGTTTTGCATCTCAGTGAAAACTTGAATGGAATTAAATACTTTATGTTATGATATGAATATTACATGTTAATTATTTTACTAGCACCATTGAGTTTTATACTCAGCATTTGTTAATTAATGAACATAGGCACTAGCGGCACGAGAGATTATAAGAATTTAGGGTGGTAGCAGGAGGCCTGAGTTAGTTCATTAGTAGAGGTCTTGTACTACCAGACAGGCTCTTATTCCATGGCTCATGCAACTTACCATTTTGATTTGTACTATAGCAGTGAAGATATTGGTGACTTTGCACATATACTTTGATTGCATGTTTGTGCTCGATATATATGATAATGTTTTCATTTGGTATCAAAACTGTAGAAGTGAGATATTGCATACTGGAGTGATTTACAATGATAAGTTAAAGTTTAATTCTCTATGTATGATATGCATACATGATATGGTTGCTGTGAGTTGGTTAAGGAATAAATGACAAGCATCCCTTGTAGGGTAATTATAGGTTTTCTATTAGAGGAGATTGGTAGTTATACTACAGGAGGCATGTCATACCGGGTCACTGGTATGACAACCATATCATATTTGTCAACATTCATGCACCAAAATACTATTTAAGGCAGCCATACACAAGGACACACACACATGCTGCTCCTTTGACACTATTTTAAGCATAACTTTTACAATTTCATTCTTATTGCCTTCAAACTTTATTTTCTTAATTTTAACATCATAATTCATCATTCCCATACACAATCCAATGATTTAAGACATCAAATCAAAAATTAAATGTCATTTTACATAAGTGCAAAATTTGGGCAGCTAGTATTTTCAAGCATTTTTCTCACTTCTAACTCACTTCTCATGCATATTACTTCATCTTCTTCATAATTTTCATTTAATTCACATCATACACACATAATACAATATCATAAGAGTTCTTCACACATAGGTCACCTAGGGTTTACACACATATACATTACATAAGCAAAACTTCATCAAAATATATCAAATATAGAAAATTAAATATGCTTTCCATCTTTCCTTCATCAATTGAACAAAATCCATGCATAAACCTCATCTTCAACCTCCAACCAAATTCTTCCATCAACAATAACTTAAATCGCAACCATCAACAATAAGTAATAAGAACATATACGAGAAGAATTAAGCAAAAACAACATTAAAAACATAAAATTCATAAGTTTTTACCTTAGAAAAGTGTATGATTTAGATTATAAATGGAAAAGAAGAAGGAAAGGAAGTGTGGTTTGTATGGTTTGGAGGAAGAAGAGAAAATTCCATCCAACATTCTTACCAATTTATTTAATTTCTCTTTTAATTAGGTAATTTGCATGAAGTCAAGGAAAGGTCCAATTATATAGCGGCACTTGTCACTATCCTATTGGTTCCTTCCTTAATTTCATTTCTTTTCCATTTTCTTTAATATTTTTCTTAAATTATCATGTCATATATCTTATATATACATAACTTACATCACATATCCTACATATATAATTTTAATTTCCAAAAGTACCCCTCTCTATGGGTGAAATTACCAAAATACCTTTACTTTCAGCTTAATTTATTCTTAATTCTAACTTCATTTATATTTTTTAATTTATATTCTAACATATACTTTCTCATCATATAACATTTTCAACATGCATAAACATTGCTTTTCACTTATGAATTTCACTTTTAAGTATCCTTTAAAGCATTTACCAAAAGCATATTAAACAGGCATCCTAGGTACATTTTCATTTCATTTCATTTCTTTCCTCTCTAATTTTCATGTCTAATGGAATTGTATTCATCCATAACACATTCATAATGTATGTTCCATATCAAAAACATCTAAAAAATCATTACGCATTCATGCATTTTATGCATCATTTATTCAATCATTCTAAATCATGCAAAAAAAATGCAAACACGCAAGAATGCTATGAATGCGGATGTGATAAATATGCATCACACATTGCATGAATAATACCACAATGCACCATATATTATGAGTCTAGAATAGTAACTAAATGAGAAAATGTCCAAACTAATCAAAATTAGTCATGAGTTATCATTTTTAATACTCTAAAATCCTATTTTTATTATTTGAACTTCAAAAGATGTATTTAAATCAAACACTATCCCTTTAATTTGGCATTTACATGAATCAAAAAGCTTTATTTTTAAAAATGAGTTTTTAATGATAAAAACCTTTTAAGATTGGTGATTTATAACTAATCTAGATCATGTGATGCCATTATCAAGTAAAAATACTATTAAGAAGTTCAATTTTTAAGCAAAAGTTGATTGAAACTCATAGAAAATATAGCTTAAAATATAACATGAGCTACACATTGCATGGGAAAAGCAAGATGTGTCACATATTTAGTAATATGCATCACATATTGCATAAAAAATGCAATGTATGTCACATATTACTGGGCCAAAAGTAGAAAATTGCAAAATGAGACAAAGAGGAAGTTAAGGAATACTAAATACAATGGAAAAAGTAAGGAATTCACAAGAAAAAATGCTTTCGAAGCTTACCAAAGTTGGAAGTTGAGTTTTCTTGATGCTAAAATATTTAGGTAAACCAAATTAGTCTAATAATTAACCTAATTAAATCTTATTAATAGAATTAATTATTTTTGGAGTTATTTTGGTAAAGTTTTATTTTTTAGTCAATTTTCACTTGATTTTTGCAAAATTCCTACTGGTATTTATAAAGATTAGTTTGAAGAGTTATTTTTTTATTCCTGATATAGGAATTTTTCTGCCATATAGAAACATGCATTATACATTGTTAAATGTATAATGTACATTGATAGAAGTGACAATATGCATTACATATTAGCTAGAAAAGGTAATGTGCATTGTATGTTTGGCTACATGTGATGCACATTACATTGTCACTATCATAATTTAGGTTAATTTTAGCTTAATCCTTATATAAAAAGGTTCCTTTAATCATGGAATTAAAGTAAAATTCATTATTAAGTAGAAGAGGGTGAAAATTAAAGATTAATAGTTTGTGCCTTAGTCAGGGTCATTTTGGAGATAACATATCCTAAGTAGGGGTTGTTAAAATGAGGCTTGAGTATATTATAAATTTCACCAAAAGAGTTAAGAGGATTATACTTGATTGGCTAGAATTAATGGCATAATTACAAGAGGATGAGGCCTAATTAGCCAATTAATAGGTTAGTGCTCATGTTAAAGCTTCAAGACCTAAAATGTTAGGTTTGGAAATCCATCACTTTAACTAGTAAGTCATAACTGATTGTTGAATGCTCTTGTTGAGTCTCATGAGTCCAATGATAATGATCAAGAGCTTGTTGCTTAAGTTAGGTACTCTTGCTGAGTCTTGTAATCATCATGGTAGTGATTGGGAATCTATTGCTTGGGTTATTTTTTTTAAGGCTTGTAATCCTAATGATAATGACTGGGAGCCTGTTACTTGGGTTGATACTTTTATTTAGGCTTGTAATCCTAATGATGATGGTTAAGAGCCCATTTTTAGGGTTATAAGGCTTATTTATGATAATTTATTTGATCATTATAGTTAATTATTGGACTCATATGTAGAACTATAGCTAAATTTCCAAAATTAGTGTTTGGTTATTCATTACTTAGGTTAATAGGCCATTTCTTGGTTGCTAACTGCACCATTATAATCAATTATTAGATTAAAATTTAAATTTCCTATTGAATTAAGGTATCTAAATTCTACCATTGGACTTTTAATGTTTGAGTTAATGGGCATATATTAGGGTTTGCTTGGTCAATTTGTAATGTGGATCAATTTTCTTAGGTTTGGTCAACCTTTTATAGGGTTTTAGGGACTGTATTGAGCCTTAATTGAATTATGAAACTTCATATATAATGTACATTTGTTGATGGGAAGAATATGCAACATGTATTATTAATGAGAAGAATATGTGATGTGTGTTGTTGAAGGGAAGAATATATCATGCATATCATTAGAGGGAAGAATATATGATATATATTGACTTAAATGACCAATATGCAATGCACATTATTAGAGGTTTTTAAATTTTTCTTCTTCCTTTTAATTCCTCACTTTCATAAACTTTTTCTTTGAAATTTTATAAATTTTTAAGTGACCCTTGAGATCCGATCATAGTAATAACCCATATTTATATATTATCGAATTCATTAGACCTATACATAGTCTTAAGTTATTACCTCCATGGCTTATCAATGTTAAAGCCTTACTTTGATATGCTTCATGGCTCTTATATTACAAAGGCTTTCTATTTAGATGCTCACAAATGTTGTGTTCCTTTAGAGAAGGTTAGATTTTGAATCCTTCATTTTTATTTTCTTAAATATAAATTACATATATTCTTAGGTTTAAATTGGCTTAGATATGCATGTTTAAGCTTGATTTTTATTGTAGATTTAGGCAAATATAAGGTTTTTAGTGGTTTTAAATGCAATGAGAGGGATGTTGGGTTTTACATGTTAGGGTGTTTTTTCTTGGCTATGAAGGAGTGAAATGCATATCAAATATTAAGTACTACGTGAGACTTATTGGCTTACAATATCCATATTGTAATATAAATTATTTAATATATAATGCATCTTATAGGCTGATATATGACTTACATTATGAACTTGCAACATACATTGCATAATATGAAAAGACTTTAAGTATTAATTTCTTTATTTTTGGCAAGCTTTACTTCTTTTAATGAATGGGATCCATCTTTCAGTGTTATAGGTTCTTTGAGAATTAGGTGCAATAGAGCAGTACGACTAGGGCATTTTATGTTGGGACTAGATCTTTGCAACCGTTATAATTGAGAGCTCTTTATCAGTTGCTAGTAGGTGATTGAGGTATGAATTATGAGCTCTATCACTTGACTTTGTTTTCTTTTCTTATAAAGTTTCTATATCTAATTGCATTTTGCCTTTGCATGTTTTCACTTATGAGTTTAGCTTTCTTCTATAGCTATGTACATAATCTATTCCTTGCTAGAGCTTATGGATGCATTAAGAGCTTTTTTAAATGAGTTGATCTAGGATCAAGTAAGAAATAAAATACATATTAATGGTAAATTAGATTCAATTATTTTAAGGTATATATGTAGAAGTTTCATTTTATTAACATGTGTGCTTATTTTACCATAATAAGTAGGACCTCTTCCTTAGTAGGAAATGCATCCTTTACTAGAACTCATGCATAGATCCATTGAGAAGAGCAAGTGACACATGATTTTGGAGGGAGCTAAGTGCAAGCTCTTCTACCTTAAGAAGCGAATCATTAATTGGTGTCATAGGCTTTGAGAATATATTCAAGTCAACACCTACTTCTTATGCTATGTTTTGGTTTCCATGTGCTAATATACACCCTAAGGTGATTGCTACATTGACAAGGCTGCCTAATCATGACCTTTTAGCTGACTCTCTTATTGATTACTTGACATTTATGTGGGTTTAGTGTATGGGGCCTATAAAGCTTTCTACTCAATAGGGATAAGGATTTATTATTGTTATCAGGATAAGTGCTGGTGTTAGTGCTAGAAGAGTTAGTAGTAGAGCTAATGATGACACACTTATAAGGTCTAATGGGAGAGGGACTTATCATGGCTTGGTGGCTAAGAGTTCTTAAGGTTAGCAAACTTCAAAGAGGGGCTATATTGAGGGAGCTACATTAACAAATCCTCTTAGGGTTGATGCTGAGGAGATTCTTATCTCTCTTATATCTTATATTGTCTTTTTATATCAATTTGTCAAGGGTCATATGCTTTGGCCTCTTAATATGATGATTCATACCTTTGACAAGTAAGGCATCTCTATAAAGATAATATTTCCAATATTAAACTAGAGTGCTAATGAGCTCATGCTATCGAATACAACTGATATGAGTTACGTCAAGGCTTGCTTGACTATGCATTTTTGACTTTAGTAAGTTTACTGATAATTTTTTTTAATTTACAAGTACCCAAGATGATAATATTAATGTGGCCCCCTTTTAATAGGGATTTGATAGTACCATAGCTAAGAGATGCATAAGCTCTATATGTATACCTATTATGCTTATGTTTTGTAATTCCATTATTATGAGTATAAAGAGGAGATGGATCTCTTAGAGGTCTTAATGACTCATATATTGTAGGAGATAATATGCTTGCTTGATTAGATGATGTGTTATGAAATTGATGTTCATTTCACTTGCCTTAACGATGATGATAATCAAGGAGATGGTAATGAGTCATAAAGCTAACAACATGCTCTTTATTAGCCATTTTATATTGTTGAACATTTTTCATTTCTTGTACAATACATTCGTGCCCTTATGTTAGCATGTTACCTAGCATACTCAAGGTATGAGTATGCTAATTTTGGATATACTTTGCTTGAGGGTCTAGATTATATACTTTTGCTAATTTTATTTAGTGGAACACTTTTACTATATTTACTTCTATGTTTGTATTGCTAGCAAAATTTTAGCTTTTGTTCATTACAAGAATCATGGTGCTATTTCTTCTTATAGGAATAGAAGATGACTCAATAATACTTGTTTTCTTTTTGCACTACCATTTGATAGTGGAGAGACATTGAATGGGGTCATCTAAGTGCATTTAGACTCCAATATCTAAAGATAGCACAAAAGGTGTCCATTAACTTTGTCTTGTTACATGTGGTTGTAGAGTTTTGGGATCTGGTAGAGCATGTGTTCTAGCTTGGGCACATGGAGTTATGTCCATTATACGAGGAGTTTACTGCTATCCTGGGTGTTACTTACAACATGATTACTATATTAACAATGCTGGTGTCTCTCGATGAGGCTGTTTATACATGATCAAGGCATTCAACATCAACCCAACCTAATATTAATAATGATCTTTTATATAAACTAAAATAATGTCTTATATTATCATTCCATTAATTGAACTCAAACATTTACTTGTAAGTATATGACCTTTTGAGTTCTTAATATGTTGGCTACATACCAATTATATTATTAAATATCATCTAATAATATAATTATATGTAAGTCAAGAGTAGTCTCTAATCATACATCATGACTATGCAAATATTAAGAAATTTAAAGGTTTGATTACAACTATTCCATATAAGATCTGGCTACAATAAACTCCTTTCACCATCCTTTATCTTATTTAAGTTTGAGTATGGATTCATGTCAACTTAGTTCATGACCAAGTAATATCAGATCATCCTCTAAACATGATAATTCATAAACCATAATCTTTATTTGCAAAATGCCATTACAAATCTCATTCACCCTTAGGCATTTTACTTTAGCCAGAGATTCTTGAATAATATATTATTATATAAATAATATGATAATCCCTTATAATTAACTTAGAGTGATGAATTCTTTATTAATATACAAATACTTTCAACTATTTTATACTATATCCAATCTTTAAACTATGAACACCCTTTTAAGAGGAATTAAACATAGAAGTCAAAGTATAACATTCTATAGTTAAGATAACCTTGATATTTCAAGTCTAAGAATACTTGCACTACTGATAGAAGTAAAATATTATTTCATAGATATAGATTAATCTCTATATGAAATCTCACTAGCAAGATCTCTAATGAACTAGTATTATACTATACATCTACATGTTTACTTTATACATCTCATGTCATAGTAAATGAGAATCACCCCTTACAGGAAGTATATTATGTACTTAACTATCTACATTAATAATACCCATTCTTATTAATACTATGATGAGGGATAATTTAGATATTGAATATTTGCACATATTAAGAATCTTATATCATAAAATCTCTATGAATTCCTTTATACTATTCTAATATATTAGAATCCATTATTTATTTTAATGCTTTAACCAAAACAAGCATAATGAAACATTGCACTAAATAACAAATAATTCCTTTTTATTAATAAATGTCGTGTACAAATTATAAATTTTTACATGATGATCTAGAGCATTCATTAACATGAGGAGATGCTCGAAAACCTTAAAAAGTGGCATTTAAAGATTTAAGAACCTTTGGGTTTTCTTAGTGTTTTAAGGGATTTGGGGTGGTTATTGTAAAACATTGATATTGTATTTAGGATGTATAAGTGTGGCTTTGGGTTTTATAAAGGAAGGCTCATTCTTTTTTAGCTTGTTAGTTTGTTCAATCTTTTAGTCGATCAAGTAGATATCCTTAGAGGTATAAAACTTCATCTATTGGTTAAAATGTGCTTAAGGTAGTGAAATGACATTTTAAATTTTTCAAAACATACATTTTAGCATAGATCTAGTAATCATTATCATAGAAAAGCACGTTTAAGAGAAGAACATGGTGAAGAGTAAAGTCAAACTTGCATGTTTATTGTCTCCTTCATTCTTATTCATTAGAAAGGTTGTAGAAAACCTTTCAATCCCAACTTAGAGAATCTACAAACTATCTACAAAAAGTAGGAGAAAGAGGTTAGTAGTAATTACTAAAATAAAATTTTTTGTAGAGATTATTAAGAAACAAAAGGAGAAAAGAATGAGTTTTATTTTAGTTTCATTGTCCTTCAACTCTTAAAGGCTGAATCTTCTTCTTCCTCTATGTTAGCTTTGTGCTTTTCCTTTTAGAAAAGGAGGAAGAAGAGTACCAAACATGAAAATAGTATTTTTTAACCTTAATTAGGTTACTATAACATAATATAATAACTTAATTAAGTTTTAAGGCTTATGTGTCATATGCATAAGCATGACTTATCCTAGGTGGCATCTAACATGTCAAACATGTATAAACCCTAAATATGCACATGAAAATCATTTTTCTCTCCTCTTATAACTTAAAACACATATGTGCAAGTCACATGATGCATACACATGTAAAATGACATGTATGGTATGTACACTACATATGCTACCTTAAATGATATGTATTTTGATTTATACTTATCAAATTTATATGATTTTGGTATCAAATCAAAGCTCCTTTCATGACCTATCTTATAGAAATTAAATATTTAATTTATCTTATAATCATGAAATAATATCTTATATTAAATCAACATTCATTCATAAGTCTCGATGCCCAAATTTTAGTGTATGGCTTTTTGGGTTCTTGACATGTTGGAAATGTCACATCCACTTTTACCATTATTATCATATTTAAGATCATAAGTATGTTTAGTTATATTTTAGATTTTTAAAATAAAATTATAAAATAATCAATGGTTAATTAAATAAGATTAATAGCTTGATAAATATAATTAGTATTGAGAATAATTTATTCATGTGTAAATATTTATATTATTAAGTAATATTTGATAGCATAGGTAAGAATTAAAGATGGAAAGATGTGTATATATATAAGTTTGTATTAATAAGTAATCAACTAACTAATTAACTAAGTGAATAAATAGAGAAAGAGGTATGAAAATGTTAATTATATTAAGGTTATTTTGTATATAAATTGTATTACTTTAATATATAAATAAATGAATAAAGACTATAAGAGGATAAGTGCTACTTTCTTATATTGGACTTAAGGAGCTACGGTGGGAATAAGATTATAAACATTTTTATTGGGTAATTAAGAGTAGTTTATTGAGAATCAATAAGCTAGGGGAAAAAGAGAAAGGAAACTTAAGTGAGAGGTGGATGAATTTTTTAGCTCGTATAGTTAGGAAAGAATTTTCAAGAAGTGAAACTTACTACGCTGAAATCTTACTTGAATCATGGATTTAAGGTAAGGGTTCGATGTGTGTGTGTGGATTTTTAGATGTTTACTTTTAAGTTTATATAGGTGTGCATGTTCATGATCTTAGGTTGAGATGATTGAATTAGCAAGATGGTGTAAAGGTTTGTGTTTGTTATATTAATACTTAATTTATGATGCAAAATTTAATTGAATAAGGAATTGATTAAGTTTAAGAGTTTGCTTGTATGTGATGTGTAACGTCCGAAGTTTTAGGCTAAAAGTTTTTAGAGACTTTAAGATAAGATGTAATTTTAGATATTATTACTATTATATTAATTTGAAATTTTCTAAATTTTTTTTAGAGCCTTAGGAATTTTTTTATAGAATTTAATTAGATCTTTATAATAATTGAGAAATGAACTAAAAATGTAATTCAAAGCTTCAAAGTATTATTTTTCGAATAAAATTTAGTTAAAGATGTTTGGGGGCATAATTCAAGTATTTAATGCTCAAAATGACTCAAAAATGAAGAAAAATGTATTTGAGACCTATTATATCCCTTAAACATATAATTTTCAAGTAAATAAAGGGTACAATGGTCCAAATGATAAAATTTTCCCTTCTTCCTTCAATTAGCTCGCCCTACTTCTTCTCATTTCTTCATCTTCTTATTCATTTCCTTCCATTTCTATAAAAAACACTAACATAACCTATACATTAATTAGTGATCACTTGTTATTTTGTTGCCTATTTAAGTCTAAATATTATGTTATTTATGTGTTTAGTCTAAGTTTTCTCTAAGTTTTATTAAATATTATGCATGTTTGTTATTACTTTATGATTTTATGTAACTTTGTTTCAAAGAAGTCCCAAGATATACTTTTGAGGACAATTTGTGAGTATTTGCAGAAAAAATAGGGAAATTTGGCTAAGTATGGAAGAAACGTGATCTAAGTGAGAAGAACGACTCGTGAAATGCAGAGTACGAGTCGTTACAGAAAGTTTCCTAAGAGAAGAAAGCAAGCCACGACTCGTGAAGCACAGTACTCGAGTCATTAAAGTGAAGCCACGACTCGTGAAGAAGTTGAACGAGTCGTTACAGGAGTGTAGGAAAAGAAAAAGGAAGGATCGCGACTCGTGAAGAAGTTGAGTGAGTCGTTACAGAACATATTTCGAAGGAATGAGGAAAGTGCCTGACTCGTGAAAAAGAGCACGAGTCATTACAGCAAGTCCACCGAGAAGAGCACGACTCGTGATGATCGAAGCACAAGTCGTTACAGAAAGAAATCTCAAAGGAAACACACTCGTGAAGATTGAGCACGACTCGTGAAGAGCAAAAATCACTCGTACTTCACCTTGCACTAGTCATGACACTCGTGTCTCTTGGAGAAAAGATGCATCACTTCACCAACCATTTTCTTACTTTTTCATTTAATCAACACAACTTTTAGGAATAGTTGTTACCTTTCAATTTTGTATTATAAATAGCCCATTAAGACCAATGTACAAATATAGTGGATTAATAGAGGAGTGCCAAAGAGTTCAAAACGTAATGCGTGGCCTCCTTCTATTTCCCTATCAACACAATTTATTTTTATTATTTTATTTTACTTCTTAATGCAATTGTCTTTTACTTTATATTTGTTCTTTACTTTTATTGCTTTTATTATTTGCTTTCATTTACTTTTATTGTTTTATTCTTTACTTTATTTAATTTTTATTTTT